>VWPW01001597.1:0-20248 GCA_013389825.1 Crypturellus undulatus
TTTTTTTTTTTTAATATATATATATTCTAAAGAGGGAAGTGAATAAATTGTGTGCAACTTTGCTTTGTTTCCTGAGGGGAAGAATTGCTGTCTGCTGCCATGTGAGCACGATGCTTGTGTGCCTGAGAAGTGGGAGCTCAGCTCAGGTGAGGTGCGACGCAGGCTGCAGCAGCCCAGACAACATTGCTGGCTTGGGTACGCTGCCTAGGCCAGGGTTCATGTAGCTGATAGCCACAGTGTTGGACCCTCCTGATCCAGGATTGTACAAACTTGTAGCAAGTCACATTCAGCTTCTGTCTCGTGTACAGGGCTGAGTAAGAAGCTGTGAAACCTCCTGAGGTGCGAGAGCCCTGGCAGCTCTCTGCAGGCCTAAAAATAACCAGGATAACTCGAGACTGTCGCCATGGAATAAGGCAAGCAGCTCAGTGAAAATGGGCTTAGCTCTGCTCCCTGGGGCCTGTTTGACCTGTTCCTGCACGCAAGAAATCAGTAGTGTAACTCACAGTTTGGGGCAGGGACTGTGTTTGCCTGGAAAGCTGAGAGAGGGGATAAAAAATCTGTCCTCTGAAGCTATGAAAGGGATTAAATGGCTGAGATGCTGCTACTGGTGCTTTGCATACTATTGGAATGAAAAGTCTTGGGGTTAAGAATAGGTTTGCAGTGATCTGTGACTAAGCTAAGTCCATTGGTGTGGCTCCAAAATGGCAGTTAAATCAGTAGATCTTTTGATATTTTAACTCACACAAATCTGTGTTAAGTGATAGCAACTTCTGCAACCTATAGGCAGGCTAAATACCCTCCCAGAATGTCACTGGTGAGAGGACACCCCTGCATGCTGTGAACTGATATTTTAGAAATAGTAGAATAGAAAATTCCAGCTCTTGCTGGATTGACTCTGCGCGCTGAGCAAACCCCAGTGATGTTATCCCCGTGCAAGCATAGGGGCAGTCTGTAGGAGAGCGCAGTTCTGGCATGGGACACGTTTCCCACTGCTCACAGAGCCCTCGGAGGGCGGTCAAAGGATTTGCTGATGAGAGAGCCCTGCCGCATGGGTTGCAGTAGTGGCTGCCCTTAGATTCAGTGTTGCAGTGTGGCTTTGTGCAAGTACATTGCAATGAAGTATAGAAAATACAACAGGAAAGTCATTACAGCAGAACTGTGGATGTTCATTTCCTCTTAACTCTGGGTCTTTCTAGCAGCTAGTGATTTAGAATACAGAGGGAGGTCAAATGACTTTTTGCAAAATGAGAACTTAAAACCCCTTTCCTGCTTATATAATATTCCTTGTCAATAAAAATCATGTCAGTCGGCAGTGTGAATCCCTACCTGGTTTAGTTGACTTTCCTTCTGGACATGACTTCAGATAAGCTTCATACACAGCAAGGCAGCAGCTTCTGGGGATGGAAAAGAAAATAAATGTAAGATGTCTGTTCTTTTGTTGGGAAGCACGAAGCACAGCTGCGTTTACAGTGTCTGAGAGTGGAACAGCAAAGGGAAGGTGGGGCCTGGCAGGGCTGTGCTCAGGGACACAAGCTGGGCTTGGTGACAACCAGCCCAGAGCTGCAGGGCTCAGTGACGGGAGGTGTTTGAGGCCCACACTCGCAGGATTTGCATACTAGCGATTCGGCCTGTTAAGCACTAAGAACAAAGGTCACCCAAGTAGTTCTCCCCTTGGTTTTGCTGCTTCTATTTTTGCTTCTTTGGGGTACCCTGGGAGCCTGCAGCAGCTCAGCTCCCTCTCTGACCTGGCGCCAGCCAGCGCCTCTGCCATGGGCTTTAGCGAGCGCTGCTTGGCATCCAGGCTGGCATTCAAAGACACGAAGCTTCCTCGCCTGCCCCTTGGAGACAACGAGGGAAGTTTGCTCAGTATTTTTAGTTGCCTTGCTTAGTTTATCTGGCACTGCTTGGGTTTCTTTGCTGTTTGTGCACAGCTGTGCATTTTGTCCCCAAACCCCACTCAGAGATACTTCCTCTGCGGCCTTAACATCTGTGGGTGAATTGCAATCTCCTGACCTGCAGAGCCCAGCCAACAGGACACTTGCTTATTTTAGCAGCTGTTTCAGCTTTCAGACTTCTTGGAACATCATGGATTGTTTTTTTTCACTCTGTCCCAGGAACAAATATTAGAAGAACACAAAGTAAGATATTAACTGTTTATTAATGTAAGCAGTAACTGGTTCTGTCTAGCTCATCAACATGGTGTGTTCCTCTGCTAACATGGCCCATCAATTTCCAAACCAGGACAGGTTCAAGGCCATTCTCCTTATTTTTGACCCACTTTTTAAAATGCCTTGTTGCAGAAGCCAGACTCTGCTTGCTGGCCCTGTCACTGCTTCAAGGACAGGGCACTTGCTGCTCCTCTGTGTATGGACACATTCCCCATCTGTTCAATGGAGCTATTAATACTTGCTTCCCTCACTAGATGCTTCAAATATTTGTAAAGTACTTAAAGATCTGCAGATGACGGATCTACAGAGCTGGAAAATACTAAGTATGATTGTGACAATCTCCAAAGACACAAGAATACAATTTTGTCAGTATTTACAGCATTTACAGTGACGTGTTCACTGGAAACACCAGACCGGAAAAGAAACAGGATTCCCACAACTCTGGGAATACGTATAGCCCTTCTGGGGCACCAAAACAGGCAAACAAAAGCAGGAAGGAAGAAAGCCAGCTTTGACAACCCACAATTCTTTATTTTCCTCCTTTGCATTCTTGGCTCACGTGGTACAGAGCCCAAACAGTTAAACTCTCAGCACCTCAGATTTATTGCAGGAAAAGAAAAAGGCATCTTAAAATATACGGCCATGTGCCAAGAGAGGCTTAAAGCAGGCTGGAACTGTGAGGTTCTCAACTGGAAAAGGAAGAATCATCCCTGAGCAAGCGTGTTCCTAATGGGATATGAGGGGGAAACCCTGTTGTCACTCAAGGGAGAGGACTTGAGGAAAACTTGATTATTTGGGGACCTCTGGAATCATGCACTGGATAGCTGAATGTCCATACCTGATCAGAAAGGAATTACAAGGGCATTATCAGCAAAATATATATCACTTGGTACTTGGAATCCTTCTGTTTTTATCAACTGTTGCCCAAAAGGAACAAACGTATGACATGAACGCAGCGCTCTCAGCATTGTTTCAAAATACTTCAGAATGTGTCTTGGCAGAATTCAGCATTATTCTGAGCAGCAGATGTGGTGCTGCTTTTGATCCAGAAAGGAAATCCTTTCTGGTCTCGGACAAGGTGGCGGTGGCAGAGAGAAGGTCATCCTCGTATCTGTTGACTCATGGGTGAACAACAGGCCAAATCATGGCTGATTAGAATGAGAATTGTCCTCCCAGAGCAGACTAAAAGCCCATCTTATTTAGTATCCTGTCTGCAAAAGAGCAGCTGCAGCCTTGGCCTCAGAGGTGCAAATTTGTAATTGTAATGGAATATTTTTATCAGTTACTAATTGCCCTGAAACAGAAGGTTTTATAATCCTTAAAAAAAATGTTCATTTTAATTCTAACCAGAGTAGTTTTATTACCGAGGTAAGTACCCTACCCCTATTTAAAATGTCTTTTGAAATCTTATTTCTGGGCATATCTAGTGGCATTGAGAGCCAGAAATTAATTATACATTGTGGAAGCCATAATTCCAGTAAAGTTGATGACATGCCAGGGAGGATACGTTTGGCCTATTACATCATTGCAAATATCAACAAATGTTGGCATTTCAGGGCTGGCCGGGGAGTTCCCGAGGCAATGGCTTGTGACCGGCAGCCCGTCCGCATGGAAGCGGGCAGGGAGGAGTGACATACAGAGCACCCTGCTCCTCCTGAGCTTTGCTGGGCAGGGAAGAATTTATGAACTTGCAGCACCAACCAGAAACCAGTGCTGTAAAAATACAAACCTGCAGGCTTGATGGAGCAAAGGTTTTGCAGCACGGGAGTATATAGTTCATAGTCCAACAGGACTGCTCTAGCACAAAGTCTCACAATGAGTCCTGCAACGGTTTCTACCTGTCCGTATTGTCTGTCTTGAGTGGCTGAGGGCAAAGTACCTGCCATAACCTAGTGCTCCCAGTTGGTTTCCCCCTTGCTGTGAGCATTTGGTAGCAGTTCCATTTATGACTTGGCTTTCTCTAGTGACAGTTTGGTGTGTCCTGGAAGCAGGTTTTTGTTCTTGTTCTGTCTCAGAAGTGTATACTGTGTTGAATGGTCTGTCTTGTTCTCTGAATCAGTGCCTGTGTATGGCTTGAGTCATGCTAGGGAAACCCTCAGCAGTGGGGAAAGTGCTGGATCAGGCCTTGAATGTAAAAATGAGAAAGACTCAGAGCAGAGGGGCATAGAAAGGAGAACAAAAGGCTGGGTTGTGACTTCTCATGTTCCCTGTTGAATCTGGAGCTATAGATTCAGCTTGGCAATTCTGCCACAGATCTGTGTGATCTCAGGAAAATCATTTGATCTCTTTAGTTTCTGTCTATAAACTAGAGCTGGTGATGGACTGCCCGGACAGGCTGGGAGGGATTAACACGTGGCAGAACCCTACACTAGCCAGCCCTGAAATGTGGGAGGTCCAGGAACTGTTAGCAACTTGGAAAGCATTTTTCAGTTATATTTTTGAGGTGAGGGTTGTGTGGCTATGCTTATTGCTCTGAGTGGGCTTAAAAGCAGATTTCTTCTCCTTTGGAATAAGAAAATAAGGGGAGGAAAAAGCACTTTAGCTCATTGTGTGACATTACACCAAGCTAGAAATGGCCACAGTAAGTATAAAAAACAATGAGCAGTTGGAAAACACATGTGTCTGAACGCTCTTGGCTTTTAAGCAATCTGTGGTGGAAACCTATCTACTTTGTTTTAATGGTTTCCACTTCTTTGAGGCATCTGAGTCTATGCTCTGTTGGAAAGTATCCTTGAAAATGATGGCATGGAAAAGCAGTACGTCCCTGCAGAGCTCTGCCTAAAGGAACCGGAGTGCCCTGCCCCGTGCTGGAGATATTTTAAGCATTGCTGCTGCAGCCACGTTTGTAAATAGCCATTTAATCTGTGCCTGCAGCATGAATGAATCAAGCCATTGAGGAGCTCCTCTTGTTTCCCAAACTCTCTCCCTCCTGCGAGCAGGAATATGAGCGCTTCCCAGCTGGGTGGCCATCTGCTAGCACAGTTGGCCACTGTCAGCTGTGGGTTTGGGAAGGCAAAGTAGCCTCGTCCGCCCGAATTGGGCCCGCCAGCGAGCAGAGCAGAGTCCAGGACTGTCCCTGCCACCGGCCCAGGTGGCTGCAGGGGCACTTGGAGCTGTCCTCTCTCCTGGAGTCTTGCACTGTTGCAACTTCCCCTCCTCTTGCCCGTTTGATGCCTGCAGGTCCTCCTAAAGAGCCTGTCCCACCATCTCAGCCACAAAGGACATGGCCTCTGAGAAAGGACTCGCACTTAGCGCTCCCTCTTTGGGTTCATTTATCCCTTCTGAGCAAAAAGAAATGTTTCTTCAACACTCCTTTAGGCCCAAAGGCATTCATGTGGAAGCTCCACACCACTTCCCAGCAGCGCGGGGGAACTAGGGAGGGAAGAGGAAGAAACGCAGTTTGGAGGTGGAGGAATCCTCCAAACCTCCTGAGACTGCTGCCACACCACTGCTCTCTTTTTATCCAAGACTTTGCCTTTTAAGACATTCACTTGGAAAGCTGGATGCCGGAGAGTCTCGGAGCCCGTTTCCGCTGACACACACCGCAAAACTCCCATTCATGCCAGTGGGTCACTGAGGAGCCTTGGGAGCTTCGCAATTCCTACCGATTCCAAGCAGGGATTCGCAGCAGACCCCATGGCAGCAAGTGCCCCAGGCACAGCGGCTGCCTCGCAGACTGGCATTGGCTCTGTGAAAAGCTTCAGTGCCCCGATGCTGTAAGGAACTTTGGCCAGCTGCCTCAAATGGGCAAATGTCAGAAATGAGGCCAGAAATCCCCAGTGGGGGCAGGAATCCACGTTCCGTTGCCATTTCTAAAGGCTGGATGTGCTCTGCCTGCTCCCCCCGCACAGCGAGTCCCGAACCGGGTGCTCTCTGGAGTGCAGCGGCCGCCGCCTCCCTCTGAGCAGCAGAAAGCTGAGATTCAGCTAAGTTTCCCACCTACACTTTGTGGGCAGCGAAAAAATCTCACTGTGTTGAAAGGCAGGCAAAAAGTTAACTATATGCTGAGGGAAACCGCCCGTTCGCAACGCGGCGCCGCGCGCGGGTGCCTCCTCACCGCCTGCCCAGGTGGGTCTGGCCCCTCAGGCAGGGTCGCGCCTCAGGTGATGCCGGCAGCCGTGATCCTCGACGCAGGCAGTACTTACGATACACGGAGGCTCCGGCTGCTGCTCAAATCCCAAGCCTCCAAGTGAGGCCGCTGGCAAAGGGCTTGGGGCTCGGAGACACCCTCGGTACGCCCGGGAGCCAGGTTAGTCACGGCAGCGCTCAGGCTCGCGGCTTCCTTACTCGCGGAGCTGCTAAATGAAGTTGCCCTTATGGGGCCGAGGGGCGTGTTCTGCTGCTCCCGGCTGTAATCCAACGCTCGTCCTGATGATGTCAAGCAGCTCCCGCTCAGCGGCTACCTTACAGCGAGGCGGGAGGATCAGTTTCCTCCTCACGGAGATCTCTGCTTAGCGCTGCCTTGTAACCTCATCTCCCAGCAGCTGCGGTGCCCCCAACATCCTGCCTTCGCTTTTCGGCGCTGGAGCTTTTGTTGCGAGAGGCTTCCTCGTCGCCGGGACTGCCGGAGGGGCCCCTGGCCCCTGCAAGGCTCCACCTGTTACTGGTGCCTCGTGCCAACAGCACCCCAGGGTTTCTTAAGCGCATTGCTGGGAGTCGCTCCTAGCTGTGCCTCGGGATTTAGCTGCACCACGGAGCCCCGCCAAAGGCACCGTGCGGTTTCACGGGGCTGGATGTGAGTGCTTCAAGTCATCTGTGCCGGGATCGCAGCCTTATCTAGGTGTGGAATGCAGAGATGGGGGCAGCACGGTCCCCAGGTTTAAGGAGGGGAAGGTGTTTGGGGCAAGACAGTGCTGTATATTGAGCACGTATCTGTCCATGCTGCTGTGATGCTCGGGACTGTTCCAGGGACAGAGAAATTCCTGGCTGCTTTTGCCCATATCAGAGGCCCTGCTGTGGTGTCGACTTCCTCATATTCTGTCCACCTTGGAGGTAATGCCAGGTGACCAAGAGCAAAAGGACAAGCTGTCTGCAGCGCTGCATGCCAAGTCTTTCCCCCAGCCCACGCAATCACAGCCTCGGCAGCACGGTGGAGAGGTGCACAAGCATGTGGATGTGAGGGACTGTAATATCTGTATGAGGTTTGTTCCTCAAAAAATGCTGCAGTCAAACCTGGACCCCCTAATGCTAACTGTTTTGCTGAGGGATTGCAAGGCATAGTTGGTCCCTGCTGCAAGGACATAAAACACGTCAATATTGTGAAGGAGAGGACGAGTGGGCTCATCTCAGCTGGGGAATATGAGGGATATTTGCAGAGGACCTGATTCAGTCCTGCTGGAGCCACCGGAGCTTTCCTGTTTGCTGCGTGCAAAGTGAGCAGTGGTGAGGACTTGGCTCTTCCAATGTGCCATCTTGCTGAGCAGAAGGCTGCTGTGAAACCAGCCTTCCTCCTGTCCTGCAGCTCTCCCGTGGCAGATGGGCCTCGGGGTTGTCCTGCCCCAGGCTTGCCACCTGCCTCCACACCGGCTAAGAGCATCAGCTGGACCAGCTCCACCAGCAAGAGCCTCCATTGGGATGCACCAAACACTGAGCTGCTCATTGTGAGCCTGCACATGCTCTGCCAGCATGTGCAGGAAGAGAGAAAAAACATCAAGAGAAGCAGACGGTGCAGGAAACACCCTGATGACTAGAGTGAGGCACCGAGGAAGGGGAAAGGCCTCATTAAAGCAAAAGGTGCTTGTGCTCAGTGTAGCTGCTTCGCCCTAAACTGACCTGATACAGCTCTGCCTCTTGATTCAGTTCTATTTTGTTTCCAAGCTAGCACCAGGAAGCCAGTTTGCTTTTCAGAGATGTATCGTTTGACAGAAACTAATCTGAGTCATGCATTATTACTTGCCTGAACGTAACAGTAATGACTTCACCAGAGTGCCAAGTGTTGCCTGTCCTCACTAGGGACACAGCTGGTGCAGGAGAGCTCCTGTGCCAAGATACCAGCTCTCCAGACTGTTGCTTTAAGACATTGCTCCACTGGCTCCCAGGAAGGTTTCTTGTGTTTATTCCAACTCATATTTGAAAGAAATCCAGCAGACAAAAGCTCTTACACGAACACTCGACTGCAGGGTCTGAAGGCCAAAGGTTGTCATATGCTCGCAAGGATACAAGTGTCCACCACAAGAACAACCCGATGATGCAACGCACGCAATGAGAAGCACTAACAACAAAACCCTTCAGAAATCTCAGAGCATAGTATACTAATTTTGCCTTTTAAACAAGATTTCTATTAACTATTTGCCATATCCAAACCTCCTAACCCTATGTGTCTGGTCCTGGGGGCAACCTGCCCAAAGCATCTGCCAGAAGAGTCCTTCCTTTCTTCCACACATGTCCTTAGAGTGACCTCCTCATCTAAGACCATCTCCACAGGGGCTAGTGAAATATTTGCAGTCAAAACTCTTTAAGTAGAAAAATACAGTTTGAGATGAAGCAATATTTTCCACACAATGTATATTTTTCTTAAAAGGAAGAAAGTGCTAAGAAGCCAAAAAACTTTCAGTTTGCCTTAAATCTTAACACTTGAGGGTAAAAATATATAGTTTTTCAATATATTTATTATTCTTGAAAGAAAGACATTGTTTTTGTTTCTCTGGGAATCCACCCTAATTTCTAGCCAAGTGGCAGGTTTACCTTATCTTGTCCTATGGCTTCGGACAGGATGTAGAAGACTGGTGTCCCCGACACCCTTGGACATTCACCCTGAGGTGCTGGCTGTAACTAAAGGAATAAATGCTGTTCCAGTCCCACCACAGCGAGCACACAGTATCAATGCCTGGTGTGGCAGGCACTGACTGACCGATTGTGGTATAGGGCTGCGGAGACCAGCTCAGCTAAAGCCGCAACTGGTCTTTAATACCTGCCTGTTACTTTTCTCTGGTTTTCACTCTAGTTGACTAATACACTTGTCTGGGGCTGTTTTTGCTGTTTCACGCATCCAGCTGTGGTTCTGCTGCGCTCTCCTGCATGGTTTAGTGCTGCTGTTAATGACATTGCTGTGCTGGGCAACAGGAGATTCAGATTTGCTCCGTTTTGCTGCTGCTGCCTGCTGGGGACTGTGCCTTGGTCTGCAGGGAGTTGCAGGGATTTTTGTTCTGCTCTTCCTTGCTCTGCACCAGAGAACAGGGTCAGAGAGCAGCACTGCGAGATGCCCACAAGTTGATTGCTACCTTTTATCTAGTGACCATAAGGAAGAAGGACAAATTCGGAGCAATCTTTTAGGCAATGTGGCAGAATGAATCGAGAGGGTCGTGAAAAGGTGGTAACAGCAAGGACACAATCCACAAAGCAGCTCCAGTGCTCAACAGCGCACCGAGTGTTCCCCTAGGAAAAACAAACAGCACCAAGAGCCGTCTGGGAACCTCCAAAGCTCGAGGAGACAGTCTGTAATTTCAGGAAGGAATGACCTGATTCTGCCCCGCACACTTTGCCCACTTCCCTTGGAAACTAGAGCTGCCCCTGTTCGAGCAGCGTCGTTGCAGCTCGACGGTGATATTCTGCCTTCTCATACAAAGAAGCCTTCCGCTGGATTTCCCGGGCACAGAGCTGTCCCCTAACTGCCTTTGTGTCCCTTGATGTGATCACGATTGCAAGGAAATATGGAATGGCGGAAAAGAAGTGGAAAAAAATGTGGTGGTTTGATCATTTCCAGACTTCTGCCCTTCTCCCTCCCAACCCAAAACAAAACTCCCTACATATTTTAAAATAAATCTGATCATAAATTGCATAGCTTATTTCAACAGTCTTCTGGGCTCATTAAAGGAAGTGAGGATGCTTTAAGCCATCAGATACATCTTGCATTCTGGGAACCATAAGAGAAGAACCCAACCGGTAAAAGCAGCCTTAGTGCCAAACTACTCTCACTGTCCCAAATCTCCCCAAAACGTGCACCGTATGTCATGGATTAATGAAGAGGCAAGGCATAACAATACGTGTGAATTATTTGATGTTCAAGCCAACCTAGATTTTATGGAAGTTGTTAATCCAGAAAGCATCAGCAACAAGTGAAATATTTAAAAAAGAAAGCTAACGAGGCTAAAGGCATTAGGAAACCATCTCTAGAGTCACCTTTGCTGGTGGCCAAGATGTAATGATGCTGTCTGGCTGCAGAGACCTGTCCAAGCACAGCAGCCGTGGGGATGTGCACGGCCCAGACGGGCCACTTGGATGTTCCCACAAAGCGGCTCAGTGCGGGGCACAGGGCTGACGTGCCAGCAGGGCAGAGCGCTCTCAAAAACTGTTCACTTTGAGCTGGAGCTATTTTTAGCCCGGGTAATGTGTGCAGGGATGATAAAGCTTTTCACTGCAGAGTCAGGGGTGGTTGCTTCGCTTCTGGGCAATTTCACTCCACAAGTTCATCCCATCCCCCTTGTCTGCCACTACTCCCCGGGAATCTTATCTTCCCTGCCTGTTGAGCCAAGCGCATCTAAAAGGCTTGTCCCAGCTCGACAGCTGTGGGGAGTCTTGATCTGAACTTATTTGCTTTCTTTTTCCCTAGGGAACGTTGAGTTTGGAAAATAAAATAACTTTTTTTTTTTTTTTTAGAGCCTCCAAAGTCTGTTTCAAAGCCTTTGCTGAAAGCAGATCTTGGAAACACACCCTTTAATCACTCATTGCTGTATAGTGCCTTCCGTCCAAAGGCTCTTGCAAAATAAGTCACTCCTGGTTACCTCTTTGCAGCTGCAACAAATACAAGCAAGTCTCAAATTCAGGTCTCCTGGCAAGTTATGATCCTTCTTCAAAGCCAGCACTGTCTTCTGCCATGTTTTACCCAGAAGAATCCCCAAGCCTGGTACGAAGTACCCTATCCCCTCTACCGAAGAAGCATTTTACCTGCTGTGGACAGGAGAAAGCGTGGCCACTGGCTAGCAGCACAAAGAGCACCCAACAAGCGTAAATCCTGCTTGCTAAGGGCTTTGTCTAGAGGCATCCAGAAGCTTCCTCGGTGCAAACCCACAAAGGTCACGCACACAGCACAGACCTCAGCTGAAAATCATCCCCCTGTCCAAAGCTTTCGTGTTCTGACACAAGGTAGATATCAACATCTTGATTCAGGGACGTAATTGGAGAGGAGGAGACAGGCAAGTAGAGATTAAATAGGTTCATTCCTGTCGGCTTCTGCTTGCCAAGAGGGGGTTGAAGTAATGAAAATTGCTAAAAAAAAAAAAAAAAAAGAAGAGTTGAAGAAGCTACTACAGGGGATGTGTTTCTGCTGTTGCTTGGCTTTGTTCAAGAGGGCTTCTTGCCACTGACTGCTCAGGTCTCGCTGAAGGGGAAGCTTGAGTTTCTGGAAGCTCCACGCACAGGTATTTCAGCTTTTTCTCCCTCTTTCTGCTAAACGGGGTAGTTGGAAGACATTAAGCAGCATGCAAGGTTGGCAAGAGCGCCTCTCCTTTCTGGAGAGCAAAGGGAATGCTAATAAATGAGAAGAAATTAGTCGTCTCTGTCAGTTTTATAGTAAATGCTGCAGCCACCCAGCCAGCGTTATGATTTTTCCCAAGTGTTTGGCAGCCAGACAAGGATTCCTGATGCAGATGTACGGAGCCCTGTGAATGTTTTGGTCCTAACTTACGCTCCAGCTAAATAGGCTTTCACATGATTTTATTGACTCTGACTGGGGTCCTCCTAGGTTGTGCTGGTGATAGATGAAACTTGGGCAATGAATCCTTTGCCATGAACCAGAGGACTTGAATCTTCAAGCGTCAACATATATGCTCACTCTTTACCTCAGGTCAGGAAAAAATCACCTTTACCTACCGGCATGATGCTAAGGGACATATGAAGCTAGGGGATGCCCTGCCTTCTCCTGAAGCAGCTGACTGCTCCAGCAGACGGAATGAGCTTGATACGGCAATTCCTACCTCTTGGAGCAACCCGCGCCTTTAGAGACACTGCAGCACACATTCCTAAGGCCACAAAGAGCAGGTCTGTGTTAACAATATATGTGAAACAAAAAGGAGGTTTGTTTAGTAACCTGGGCCCACCTCACCACGCTCAGCGCGGTGCTCTGTGCACTGCCACACACCCTACAAGCCATTGGTGCAACTGTCTTGTGATCACTTGTGCATGGACAGTAGTTGACCACCCTGCTAAGACATGTTCAAGGCAGCAAGCTGCATAACTAGCTAAATTGGCCCCTTTTGGAGCAAACTATGTAGATGGATGCTTTGCAAGCTGCCCTTCTCAAGCTGGACATGATTGCTGGAACTTGAAAAGGTGTTTAACGGAGCTAGCTGTTAAGCAAAGGGATGTTGTATCTAACTGGGCCTGTGTTGCAGAATTGCTACCCCGAAAGGCCCTCAGTTCTCTCCATTTCCATAGCAACCAGCACGGAAAGAGATCTCTGTGTTTGGACAAGAGGTGTGCGCTTCGCAGCAGCAGTGCGAGCTTCCCCACAGCAGCGCGGGGCTCGCACAGAGGAACCGAGAGGGAAAATCCCACGTATTTTGCCTCAGATGCTTTCTCAGTTGTTACTTACCCTACTCACTAGGCACCGTGCCGTATCATTAACAAAAAATCTGTGAGGAGTTGAACTAAACTGACGCTAGTTGGGCACCTAGGAGCATTCCTCAGGCCTTTTCATTGCTATGGGAAGTTCATCCCTGGCGCTTTCCAGCAGTGCCTCCGAACACGCTACTTTTGTTCTGAAGGCAGGAGGTCACCCGCTTTTCAGCATCTAAACCAATCTGGGAAGCAAGTCCCAGCGTGCAAGGGCCTGTATGGGGATTGCGTTGCTATTCTCACCTTGCTGGCCAGCAACTGTGTGAAACAGAACTGGCATTAAGGGAGCTACAGACCCCGCTTCCCATCTTCTGTTGCTGGAGAGGAAAAAAAGGGCTCATTAAATCTACCAGTTTATTGGAGAAATTCAAGATGCAAAATTAGAGAAACCTCACAGGCTTGATATTGAAATGGTGCCTGCTGGAGGGAGGAGCGTGGGATCCTGCTTGCCGTGGGAATGTTTTCCTACTGAACAGCAGTACTTCGGCCTGCAGACCTGGGGCTTGGAGGGTCTGGTGCATGTGGCTGGGTGGGAGGTGCTCAGGGCACTAACTACTCTGAAACTGGAGTGAACAACTGTGCACAAGGAAGCTTCACCCCAGGAATTAATGCGGAGTGACTTGTGTGCTGCAAATTTCATTTTGATTTGCTGCGCACTGACTCCCTCATGTAAGCAGGGCATTTAGGCAGGGCTTGCTATACGTGCAGCACCACCACAGTCCGAACAACCTAACTGTGCCTCCTGGCCGGGGATACTGCTCAGTGAGAGCCGGGACCCGCTGCTGACAGTGCTGCTGTCAGTGACGGGATCCAAACGAGTGGAGCTGGGGAAGCTGTTCCGAGTCACCTTTCAGCATTCACTGCTTTCAGTTGAGTTCATTTAGTCCCAAGCTGGGTAATTACAGCCTCAGTGTTGTTTTTATTTTTTTTTACACCAAAGAAAGGACTGCAAGCTGGGCAGAATAATTCCTTTTGTCAAAACTGCCAAGATGTGATAGTACATTTATCTCATAAGGAATGCGCCATGGAATCACTTTTATAAAGTGTAAATAATGGGTCTTCTTTTAAGCAGCATTTTAATGCTATTAGGATCTAAACATAAAAGGGTAACTAAATTTCAGCCCCTCCTGGCAGATAATTGAGCAAAGATCCCCACTCCCAGCCTGTGCTGATTGGGATGTGCCAGGTTTTGTGCATTATCTTCACTGAAATGAGTATCCTGCTACAACCAGGCTTTCATTCTAAAGCCACCCACAAAAAAATCATCTAAAAATAAGACATCGAAGTTTCCATGACAGTAAATAGAGGCCAGGAGCCCTGGAGTGGTGATTTGTTCTATCTGAAGACAGATCAGATATCAGTGAGCAATTCATCCAGTCTGTCCATCTTCACTGGCTACAGAGAAAGCTCTGTAAATTAATGTGGATTAGATACCTACCTTTAAGGTGCCTGCAGGTAAGTGAGACAAAACTCTTCCAACAGTGAAAATAGGCATCTCATTTATACTGCTGGGTCTCATTTATACTGCATTACACTGCAAGGTCCCATGTTCTTGCAAAGAACATTTCCCACCCTGGAAATGGCTGATAATGCAATGCAAACCTCCAAAATGCACCCTGACACCAGCATGTCTGTTTCTGTTTTGCTTTGATGACCGTTGCAGGAAAATATCTTTGGGCTAAAACAATACTAAATACCTGTTTGGAAAGGAAAGCTTTGGAAAGAAAATACCTATGAAAACTGTGTTACTGGCCTGTGAGGTTTTTGCATCAACCCTTAAAAACCACATTAACAAAAATAGTTATACTAAAATGCAATGTTAATTAGGAACTGTAAGCTCTCCCTTAGAGTTGGATTAAACACCTCTACCAGTATTTCAGGACAGCAAATTTGGAAGGGAGCTATTACTTATACTATGGAACAAATACATTGCTACAGATACCGAATGTCTGTGGAGGCCACACTTGGAAATGTGCCCTATTTTTCTTTGCATTGAACACTTTTGAAAAACATGGAAAAATACGACACCCTCTCCATATGTTTTATATTTTTCATATGCTATTTTTTATTAAAGGCTCAGTGTTCCCAAACGTGCTCTGCAGCAGGAAACCGCTTTGTAAAATCCCCTGACATGCCAGCACTCAGCTCTCCCTTTCCACTCTTCCTTCCCTTCTAAAATTAAGTTTGTGGTGGTTTCTGCACCAAGTGCACGTGGACTCGCTCAACACTGAGCCTTGTCACGGTTCTTGCCCAATACTGTCCTTATGAATGTGTTTGATTTAGTCTCTCTCAAGGAACAACATTATTGAAAGCGACAGTGCAATTAGAGCTGGGTACTGTATTATTAGATTCCCCTATTTTTTTTTAATTATCTAGGATGAGAAAAACAGTCATATAAAGTAAAATGTCATGACTCACTCTCCAACACTATGGAAATTCAGAACAACCAGAAAAGAGTTAAGAGCACAGCCACCCCCCAGCAGTATTTCTGAGTTGCTAAATAAAGAGTTCCTTTTCAATCTGGATGCCCATTTTTGTTATCTTAAAAGTATTTCTGGAACTTAGAGCCTGACTCTTGGCCAGCTTTAAACAAACAAGCAGGGAGAAATGCTTGTGTAGATAATGTGGTCAGGAATGTGTGGTTAATGAATCTTTCTAAGTTGAAGCATTTGATTAGTGTATTTATTTCTTCAAATCTAGTGAGCAAAAGGAGAAAGAATCAGAGAAGTTAAATCACGCAACCATTCCAGCTATCAGCTTTGGAATAACAATCATTCAACTTTGCAAATACCAAACGTGGGAAGGGATTTATCTGGTGCATCTACATGATCATGTGAACTCCCTCCTCGAGGAGAAACAGCCTCTCTGCTGGAGACACGAGAGGAAGGAACTGTTTTCCCTTCTTTAAAAAAGCACAGCAACAACATAAGCAACTGCAGCATGTTAAATGCTCCCTGGCACAAGTACAAAAATGCAGCATCTAAAATGTCAGCTGCTATGCCAGGAGGATTCACACAATCAAAAAGAGTTATGAGAAAAACTATTTCACCAGCTTCAGAACATCTTGGAAAGCAGAAGCACCAGTGTGGGGCACAACGGAGAATGAGTCAAAAAAATCTCTAGCTAAAAGAAATGATTGTGCCCAGTATGATTCTGTATTGCCTTTTTTTTTCAATCATCAGAGAAAATCGGGACAGGCACTCACTCATCTGATTTTACATTGGCAAAACTCGAACAATTATGTCATTTTAGACCCAGGTGGAGATGGGCTCTGGTTAAGTTTGCTTGCTGCTACTGCTGTGACTCCATCCAGCTGCGAAGCCACCGTCATGGAGCAGGTTCATCTCCAAGGGGCAGACCCAGGAAGAGCTGCTTAGTGATCCCTGTGTCCCGCTGTGCCTGGAACGATGAACTAACCGAGCCTGCCACCACTCTTTGGGCTATGCTGATTTTTTCAACATATCAGCTCACATAGCCCTCAGGCCTGTGGAACGGGTAGGATTAAATCCAGAAATTCTTGACTCTTCCTCTTACTCTCACTTCCATAGTGCCATTTTTCCTGCAGAGATCAGATACGAGGCTGGCCAGCTGCACTTTGTGCAGGCTCTCATGGGAGAAATGGGGCTGCAGAGAGAGAGGATAAAATATGGTTTCATTAGAAATTCCGTATCAAGTAAGAAAAAATAATGAGAAGCATTTTTTGTAACTGCATTTGGACAATGATTAGGCTGAACATTGACGTGCTCTGTGGCCACCCACTTTTGAAGTAGCTGCTTAAAAGGGGGGCATGCTGATGCCCTGCACAGTGCTGTAGAGGTGCCCTGGCATTGAAAAGGAGCCCAGACCAGCACTGCCAGCGCAGTGGGGCTGAAACCTGGCTCTGCACCAGCCTCATCTCACTTACAAGCATGGGGGAATGTGCCCAGCTGGGCTGTGGGGGATGTGCCAAGCTCCAGCAATTCCTGCCGCTGCAGAGGTCCTCCCCCGGCAATTGCTACTGTTTGGAAGAGCCGTGATGACCTGCATTTCCATGCAAGATCCCAGGGGCCTTGTCTGAGCATCCCGTGCTATTTGCAGGGATACCACATTCACCTAGTGCAAAAGGACACCTTTCACTCCCTCCTTCTTTAAGCAACCATCTGTTGCTAGTACTTTTCCTGGTTCATTCACAGCTGTCAGTACAGAGCTTTTCAACAAAATATTCCCTCTAATGTCCCTCTGGTGATACTTTTTAATCAGCTTCTTATTATGTTGTTTTAATATGTTTTTAATAACTTTTCAATATGCTTAAGTTTCACTACCGCTTCCATAAATAACATGAAGAAACAGGTCAGTAATATCATTCCAGAATATTGGATAAATATTATTTTTCCTCTCCATCTGTTTTACCAATAACGAGACCTAAAGCAGTTTCCAGATCAAAGCACAGGGTCTAAAGTGAACTGAAGTCAGTAAAAATATCTCTAGTGACTTGGAGACTTGACTAGGGACTTGGAGAAGAGTGAAAAAAGGTGTCCTACAAAAGAAAACTCTGGTCATGAAGAATGGGAAAGACACAAGGATTACAATTCCTCTATCATAACGGCAGTGACTCACAGTTGCATAGTCATTTCAGGGGAAAAGAAAACAGTTACTCAGTCTCTGAGGGATTCAGACACAGAAGAATATATTATGCAAGCTTTAGCAGTGTGGGGAATGGCCTCGAGGAGCACTGCGTTACTCTGACTTCAACTCAGCTCAGCACATCACAAATACGATGACTCACGTATCTATGACATGATAGGAAAATAGTCGAAGAAGTGCAGAGGCAGGTGTTAATGCAATCATGATGCATGCAGTGAAAGAAGAGGAAAATTATAAAACTGTGAGCTAAGGACTGAAAAAAAAAGCAGCTTGCATATTTGGAGGCTTGAGAGCTGGGCTTCAGAGTGCAGACTATGCTGATTTAGTGCTGATTTTTTCATATTGCAAGGGCTTGGGTCCGAGCAGAGCAACCATGGAACATGCACTGATCTGGGGATCACAACCCACACTGCCCTTTGGATGTTACTGGTGGACAAAACCCGTACCTACAGCATGCCATTATATTACATCCCTAATGAAAGTGATTTGGGAGATCCATAAACTTCATCATATTTATACTTAAGAGACCTTTTTACACTGCTGGAACATCATGATTGTGTGGAAACTACCACGTGTAGCCATTTAAAGACTAATTCAACCCATTAGTAGTTCAGCCATAGCAGAATTTGGACCACTATTTCATGACTGACTTCCCCGGAGGTGGAGGACTTTGGGGGCTATTTTCAAAGCATTGTTTAAGATCCAGGTTCTTGAATATAGCTTAGCCCACAGCCTGAACTAAGCAGTTGGAAAAACATTTCTCCCCAAAGAAAACTCCGTAGTTCTTTATGCTCTGGAGATCTAATCAAAGGACAGTCATGAATCGCATTGAAAGCTAAACACTCCACAGGACAAAAGTCCATTAATTAGGAGAGGTTTATTAAAAAGTTGATGGCATTGCTTCAGCGCTCTGAAGTTTATGCAGGCCAAAGCACAGTGAAGTGTTTAGGTCCATATACAGGTTGCAGCAATGTTCCTGATGAAACACGGATTATGTATTTTTTCTAAATTTTTACACTGGACTTGACCCAGCCATTCTAATTTACAGTTCCCTTTGCTAACAGCTCCCTGAAGAATTCTGGAAGGTCAAAGTATTCAACTATAACCTGTATGAGGGATCTGTCGCTTGTAAAATACAGCCATGCAGAGCACCAAACATCTGTACCCGAGGGAACGTTAAAGAAAGTTCTGCATTTCTGTTATCATGAAATGGAGACCCTTGAGACTAACAAAAATAGTACTAACGTACAAGCCTGAGTGATATTTTTTATTAGCTCAATAGCACAAAGAACTTCAAAGCACTGCTTTCAAATGACTCTATCTGACACATTTCCTTTAATTATTACCTAATTTCAGTGTCTTTATTCCAGGCCCTTCAAACAACTAACAGGAATGTGTATGGGATGCACCACTTCATTCTGCTTTCCAAACTGATTAACAGACCAGGGCAGAGTATCCTTGTACAAATTAGGATAACCTCCTGCCACGTCCTGTCTCATTCCCATAGCTGACAGCAGCGAGGCTGGCTTCAGCCTTATCTCCCGTTAAACACGTGCTGTTTGAGATGAGGTTCTGCAGAATCAGAAGACTTTTATGCTGGGAAGTAAAACAGGCACTTGGAAAAGCCTTGGGCAATGGAAGGGAAAGGCTCTATCAGTGAGTCCCTTGTCCTCCCCTAACGTAATACAGGGGAGGGTCTTGTAGCTCATCACAGATATATGAGTCTCATAAATGTCCTGTGAAGGAAACATCATGAGACTCAGGAATTAGCTGAGTGTCATCAGTGTCTTAGTAATACGACTTACCCGAGATTACTGGGGCGGGAACACACAATTTGAGACTCTGCCTATGCTCTGCAAACACTGCTGGGCACAAGGAGCAGAGGGCATTTGGCAGAAGCCTTCTTACAGACCCAGCTGGTGCACGCGAAAAGATAAGAAAAATACGTTAATAATAAGGTAATAGCTCATGTGTTGTCTGAAGGAGGTTCAGGTTCAACCATTTATGGGTGTGATTGGGAAGAAGCATGTGTATTTTCATGATTGACGCTGATTAAATGGTCTTGTTAGCACAGTCTCCACACACTCTGTATATTAAAGCTGCTGGTGGGAAGGAGCGGCTGATTTATTAGATGCCCTTTGCCATTTCTTGGCAGTTCTGGATGGCAACAAAGCCAACGCTCTGCTGAGTTGTCCCTTTCTCTGAGGGAGACCTCAGCCTTGTGGGCTAAGGCAAGACCGCGTCTCTCTCATCTCTGTCTCCACACGCTCCCTTTCACCCTCTTTTACTCGCTCGGGAAGGCGCAAATCTCCCTTTTCCAAGATGGACCCTTGGTAGCCCGGCGGGAGCGCAGCACAAGGCGGGGCGGCAGCGCCGTCTTCCCTCACGGCCAGGGCGCCATGGCAACCGCCGCTCCACGGGGAGGGCGGCACTGAATGGCTCGAAGCCCTGCCAATCACTCTGCTGCTAGGAGAAGCGTTATTCACTGGTTGGCATGCCGGCGAGCCCGCCCGCCCCTTGCGCACCTCCACCAATCAGCACCCCTCTTCGCTATGACCTCACCGCCGGACAAAGGCGGGAGGACGCTCCGAAAAGTCCCAGCCTCCGCCGCTCTCGCTGCCCATCTGCCCGCCCACCCGCCGCTCCCTTCTGCCTCATTGGCGGGCGGGGCGCGGCACCGTGGCGGCGGCAGCCAATGAGCGGCGGCGCGGGGCGGAAGCAGGAAGCGGCGGGACCGGGACGGTGGTCGGGACCAAGGACTAGGATCGGGACCGGGACCAAGACCAAGACTGGGAGCGGGACGAGGACCAGGAGCGCGGCGGCGCCATGGGGGCGGTGCTGGGGGTCTGCTCGCTGGCCAGCTGGGTGAGTGCCTCGTTCCCGGGCGCGCGGCGGCCCGGGGGCCC
>VWPW01001597.1:20279-35729 GCA_013389825.1 Crypturellus undulatus
GCCCGGGGCGGGCGGCGGCGGCTGCTGGGCCTGCCCGCGCTCACGGCGCTGTCCCGCAGCTGCCGTGCCTGTGCGGCGGCGCCTCGTGCCTGCTGTGCCGCTGCTGCCCCAGCGGCAGGAACTCCACCGTGACGCGCCTCATCTACGCGTTCCTGCTGCTGCTCAGCACCGCCGTGGCCTGCATCATGCTGGCGCCGGGCATGGAGGAGCAGCTCAAGAAGGTACGGGGGGCAGAGCCGCTGCGAGCGCTTCGCGCCAGCACCCGCTCCGCGCTGTTCCCTGCAATGGGTCGGGCGGGAGGAACGTGCACCCGGTTGCTGTGCCCTGAGATGGGAACGTTCCCCACCGGGCTGAGGCACCCAGTGCTGAGGACTCGCATGGGGCTTTAGCACCTGCCTGGGCCCTGAAACCCGTCCAGACAAGAGCTGGAAACTGCTAGTCGTTATCCCAGGCCCACAATAATTTGGTATGTTAATCTTCCCAAATGTTTTTAGTGATAATATGGGGAAAGGAAGATGAAAAGGTCTCTGCAGTCTGGCTGAGCACAATGTCCTACGTTACCAGCCCTCCCTGAAGCAAGCGGACAGCAAAGCTTAGCTGTTTGAATGCTTCAAAAATGTAATTGTAAATGCATAAGTAATTCTAGAGCTTCCCACATTTCTGTTCAGGTGCCTGGATTTTGCGATGAGGGGCTCCACACTCGGATCCCGCACGTGAGCGGCTTTGTCAGCTGCGATGTGTTTGTGGGATACAGAGCTGTCTATCGGATCAGCTTTGCCATGGCTGTGTTTTTCTTTCTGTTCTCGCTGATCATGATAGAAGTGAAAACAAGTAATGATCCAAGAGCCTCCGTGCACAACGGGTATGTTTGAGCCAGCTGTCTTGTCTTCTAACTTGTCCTTCTCCTTCCCTCCCAAGCTTCCTTGCAGAACACAAGGGCAGATTGCCCAAGGACAGTGTTAAATTTCTTTTGAACTGAACGCAGACTAATGCTTCAGTCTCATAAAAGACTTTCTCCTCATGTTACACATGCAATGTACTGATAATGTGAGGACAGATGTTGTTGCTAATACTCTGAAATGGGGTCACCAAAAGCAGGGGGAGCTCTTGTTTCCCCATTCTGATTATACAGAGATGATGGATGTTGAGCTACTTTATCCTCTGTGTCATGCTTCCTCTAGCACTCACTGGGCCAGTCTGAATTGGTTATCAAGCGGAAACAACCCACTGATTTAACTGTATTGGTGTGGGATCAGGTTACTAAATTATCATAGAACAAGGTTGAAGAGTGTTTTTGTCTTCTCTGTGCTGTCCTGTTGAGCAGTTGAAGAGAACATCTGGATCTCCCTTGTCTTCTGCAGGCTGAATGGTGCTGAGGTGGCCTTCCTTGCTGCAAAGCTGCTCTCTTGACTCATGTTCACCTTGTTGTCCAGCACAATCTGTTCTTTTTGCAGAGTGGTCTTCTGGCAAGTTAACTCCAGTCTGTCCCATTGCATGGAATTATTCTGGCCCAGGTGCAGGGCTGTGCATTTACCTCTCTTGAACTTTCTGAAGTTCTTGTCAATCCATTTCTCTACAGTATTAACCAGGCCTCCCCTCCATTTGGTGAACGTCTTTACCTGTAATCCCACCAAATACAGCTTCTGGCTTTATTTCTCTTTGTGCAAAGCAAGCTGCTTGCAAGTCATGTAAAATGTATCTATTGTGTGCAGAGTAACATCAATGTTTTCCAATTTCTTCTTTTAAAGATTCTGGTTCTTCAAAATAGCTGCCATTGTGGGTATCATGGTTGGAGCTTTTTACATTCCTGAAGGACCTTTCACAAGAGGTACAGTTCATACATAATTGTAGTAACAAACTTTTTTTTTTTTCTTCTCTGCCACAGACGACTACAGGTGTAGTAGTGAAAATTGCTCACTTTGGCCTCACATTGTTTTGTAGAAGGCTCTGAGTCTGTCCTATTTCTGTATAGTACCTATAGTATAGTCACCAAATATTTTGTTGATCAGCTGAAGTAATGCAGTTAAGCAATATATTTCCAAGGGTGCTGTGCATTAATAATTCAGTACTCCATGACAGCCCTGAGTCTTCTGCCACTATGTAGATTAGAAGCACCTTGGAGTATTGTCTGTGACAAGTACTGGATACTGCCTAAAGTCTCTGAAACCCTTTGCAAAAAATTTTTACTGTTTAGCTAGGGACTTTTGATAATTCTCAAAGAATGTAGAGAATTGTGTTGATCTTCAAAAAAATGCAGCACGAGGGTATTTCAGTAAACAAATACGTCTTGCATTGAGTCTTAAATTAATTCTGAAAATATGTTGGGCTACACATTTTTGTGCTCATGTTCTCCAGCATAAACTGTCCCCGTAAAGAAGCTGCAACTTTGTGCATGTGTCTGTAGGTTGGAGGCCAAAGTGAGTAATAGCATCTGTATTTCTATAGTATAGCTTCATTTCTTCATGTTTTTTTTTAATTATTATTTATTTATTTATTTATTTTTCCATTATTGCTCTGCAGTATAATTAGAAGCTAATTCTTTCAGGGGTAGTGTATGAATACTGCAAGTTGACCCTGTTTTTCTCTCTGTCTTTTTCTAGCTTGGTTTGTTATTGGTGTTTGTGGAGCCTTTTGCTTCATTCTTATCCAGCTAGTGCTTCTTGTGGATTTTGCTCACTCCTGGAATGAAAGCTGGGTTGAGAGAGTGGAGGAGGGAAATTCCAAATGTTGGTATGCAGGTAGGAATCTTAAATTGGAAAGATTTGTTTCTGCTGTCAGTACTCTGCATAATATCACTTACTGCTTTGAAAACATCCTAGAATTACGCTCTACAGTCCCCTTGAGTAAATATTTTGAGTTAATAGCTGCAGTATTGCCCTGTTCTCATTAAATAAAACAGAAAATATTCTGGACTTGTGACAGATCATAATAAACAGTACCTAAACTTGTCTAGTTTGCATGTCTGCCCTATGAGTGCAGAGCTAGTAGCCTAGAGCTCTTAAAATTCTGACTCTACTTTGCCATTTACCAAACTGATATCCCCAGGCAGTTGGTTACCTCAGTGCTGGTGTCCCAACACGGCTCACACACCTGAGCCGACCATCATAGATACGGAGTGCCGGGTCTTGAGGCTCTTTGTTCCTCGCTGAGTGTTGCATCAGGAGCATCACTTCCATTCCAGGAGGAATGGAAGTGAAAAGAGGTGGCCTGTAGTGTAGAAATTCAGGGCTAGTAAATATCCCATTAAAGTGTGGAAAAAAGCCCTTGGTTAAGACATTATGTGTCCAGTTGACACTGTGACAATATATTCAACTCAGTTAAACTGCAGCTGAAACATAGCTGTTATTCCCTTGATGTTTTCCTCTGAACTAGAGTACCTAATGAGCCAAAGCAGGAAATTAGTCTAACAATACTAATAAGAACACATTCTGCTAGTACAGCTTTCTGAAACAGACTTCGACGTGAGGAAAGGGGATTGTCCCTTCAGTGTTGATTAACCATTAGATCACCTTAGATGTATTGTATTGGCAAATTACATTCTTACTAAAATGTGGTGGTTTTTTTTTTTTTTTTTTTTTTTCCTTCCAGCTCTGGTGTCCTGTAACGGCTTGTTCTATGCCTTGTCATTGGTTTTTGTTGTGCTTTTCTATGTTTTCTACACAAAACCTGATGACTGCACTGAGAACAAGTTCTTCATAAGCATTAATATGATCCTGTGCATTGCTGTCTCCATTGTTTCTATCCTCCCAAAAGTTCAGGTATTGTTTTACTTTATTTTCTTTGGAAATACCAAGCGATGAAATTGCTTGGTTCCACTGATTCACTCAGACATAAGAGCTTTAAATTTTGGTTGTCAGAGCTATGCTAGCCAGGAATTGTTTAAAATATCTTGCTTTGAAACCCATGCACTATGAAGTGATGTATTTCCTGTAGATAGACTTTTTTTTTTTTTTTGGCTAATATTGTGCCAGTATGAGGTATAGCTAACATTGGCTAGTGTTATTCATGCTAGTAATTATGAAAATCTGTAGCAATGGGGATTAAGTCCAACTTTGGATAAAATTTGCCCTTTTGACCTTGAATGGTCCTGTCTTGAACAGGAGCATCAGCCTCGTTCTGGCCTCCTACAGTCCTCTGTTATCACCCTCTACACCATGTATCTCACTTGGTCGGCCATGTCCAACGAGCCTGGTAAGCAGCTGGCTGTCTCGAGTCACGTGCTTTGGTGAAAGCAAAACCTGTTGCTGGGGCACATGTTTATTAGAGATCACTGTGTGAGGATTGCTGCTTTTCTGCCTAGATAAAATCTAGTGAGAAAAGCTAAAGCTGGTTCTACGAAAACCAGCAAACTGCTTCTTTTAGAACTAAGATGCAGCCCTCTGTGAGGGCAAAGGAAATAGGCAACAGTGTACTACAAAAACAATCATAGCACCCTGAAACTAACTCTCACAAAGGAAAAAATCCCAAAGCAGTGCTGGCCCTGGGAAATTAAAGAGAAACTTGCTTATTAGAGATACCACTTGCTATAACTGATAATCTGTTGTTTTTTCAACTTGAATGCTGTCAAAGCTCATCTCCCTTGATGTGCCTCTAAATGCCTTTCAGAACGAAGCTGTAACCCGAGTTTGCTGAATCTCATCACGCAGATGGCTACAACCACGCTTGTTCCAACAAACACCACTGCTGCACCTGCCACCGTGGCGCCGCCGAAGTCCTTGCAGTGGTGGGATGCACAGAGTGTTGTTGGATTAGTCATCTTTGTCCTTTGCCTTCTCTATTCCAGGTAGGATCTGTATTGCTTACAAGTGATAAACAGTTGGAATTTTTCTGCCTTTTTGACTTGGATCTGAGTGCAGGGCAAAATGTAACTGTATTCAGTAGTGTACAGCTTAGGTGGTCCCGGATCCAAATCAAAATATAGCTAATAAAACTGTATTCTATTTTGTGGATGAATGTAGGCTTTATTAGCCTGTTCCAGACAAAATGTGTTACAAGACTTGGACTGGGAACACTGCTTGGTTAGGTTAAAAAAAGCTCAGATGGAAACAGACCTCTCTAAGGGGCTTCCTTATGTTTCCATATGATCAAAAATGGATCATTTCCATATGATCAAAAATATTTATTAGTCCAAAACATTCATGTGATCTGCTGAGTGACAGCATGTGTGATAGCAAACACGTCTAACTTCTTGAAAGTAAATTTGAACTCATACTTCTCTTTGGGTTATGCTGTAGCATCCGCTCTTCGAGCAACAGCCAGGTGAACAAGCTCACACTGTCAAGCAGTGACAATGCCATCCTGGAGGAGAGCGTGGGCAGCAGCACCGCTGAGGAGGGCAGTGTGCGCCGTGTCACGGACAATGAGAAGGAGGGCGTGCAGTATAGCTATGCCTTCTTCCACTTCATGCTCTTCCTTGCCTCTCTTTACATTATGATGACGCTCACAAACTGGTACAGGTAAGAACAAGAGGGAAAATGAGGGGCTGGCTGTGCTACTAGCTGATATTTTGAGGTAGCTCGGAGGCTCCTGCTCTGGAGTCTATACAAGCAGGTTAAGGTGCTGTTCTGAAGACAGGTGTATTAAATTGTGGCTCTCTATGTAGGAAGATGTATGTGAAATTGGCTTGAGGTGGCCTCCTGGGATGTTTCTATGTGCTTCTTAGAGACACATCCATGGGGAGCATTTGCATGCCTGCTCTGCTGCTGCAGCTTGTATCAGCTTTCCCCAGGCTTGGGGGACTTGGCTGCTGTGTGAATAGCTGCTGCTCTGTGAATGTATTTGCTATCAGGAATCTAAACTGTTGCATAACGCAGTGAAAGGTTGGTTTTAATTTGTTCTGAAAAGCCGAGTAGCAAGAGGTTTAAAAGGAGCCTCAGGAAGTTTCTCATTTAGTTGTTTCACCATGTTGTCAGAAACATAGTGGCATGTCCCAAACAATTATCCTAATTTCACATGGGTTTCAGCAGTAGCAAAGCAGCACGGATGGTGTCTCAAATATCTAATAATTGATTTCTTTACTTTCTAGCCCTGATGCAGATTTTAAAACAATGACAAGTAAGTGGCCAGCCGTCTGGGTGAAGATAAGCTCCAGCTGGGTCTGTCTCCTTCTCTATCTTTGGACCTTAGTGGCTCCTCTTGTTCTTACAAATCGGGACTTCAGTTAAAGTGGCTGCACCTCTCTGAGCACACAGAAGTGGGGAACTTTTTTTGCTAAAAGCCAAAATGTTCACATATTGCTTTAGTTAAGGCAAATATAGTCTTTTCTTCTGTTCATATTAACGTGCAGGTGGATAGAGAGTTAAGGAATTGCACAATGCTTGATGCAGGAACAAAATTATTATCAATTATCTTTATGTTAACCTTCAGCCATGGTTATCGTGTTACTGCATTTTTTAAATTTACTACTGTGCTGTTGAAGCACAACCTCCTACCCTGTCTTATAGCCCCAAACTTAATATTGAAGTAACATTTAGCTAAATACAAAGTAATATATTTTAAAGAACAAACTATATTCAATATAATGCACTGGTGTACTAATGCTTCAGTTACTGGAATTGTAAGCCATATTGTTTTAATTTCTACATTCCACTGCAAAAAGCTTAGTTAAATGAGATTTAGCCTTCTGTTTTATGGCAAAAAAAAAAAAGACCTTATTTCTTACCAAAAGAATACAACTTTAAGGCTGAAAAGCTGTTAACTGTAGTTCATCTTGTTAAGAAGAAACTTGCCCTTTTCAAGGCACAACTTCTATGGTAACTTCTTTTTTAGTATGTTTGCCAAATATTAAGCAGTAAGTGTATGACTAGCTTAAACAACTTCATGATTATGATGGAAAAATGGAGCTCCTAGTTAGTTTCACGTATCTGATGTGCTTGTAATGCATACTAAGTGATTATTATTGGCACTAAAGCATTTGCACTGTAAACTCTTTTGAATAAAACACACTAACTACTGAAACTGTCTTATCTCTGTTGAGAAGTGTTAAGGACCAGGGTGGTTATTCTGCAATGCAAGATATGACATAGAATTATTAAAATGCTGATAAGCCTTGAAGTGGGCAGTTGCCCTGATGAGACTTTTCTCCATGCAGAAAATACCACGTAATGTCAGTAATATTTCTTTTGAAACAAGCTACACCTTCCATAAGTATCTCTGAAGGTTGAATCTAATTTCTTGAAGTTGTTCAGCTAGCAAAATTAATCACACCTTTTTTAATATAAGGTTTCAATGTGTTTAGTTATATGGGGTACTAAGTATATGCTAGTATCCACTCTTACAGTATAAGAGAAGGCATAAGGTAAACATATTTGAAGTATCAAATGAGAAGCCGTTACAACAGTGTTTAATCATGCATCATAAAAGTACACATTTTGACCACTTTTTTATAAAATGCAATATAAAAATAAATTTTGTCAAAATAAGATGTACACTTAACCCAACACCTTTAGGCCCACATACAACAGAAAGAAGAAATTATTAGCTTGGACAACACCATAATTAACACATGCCAAAATGAAAGTAAAAAAAAAAAAATCACCCACTCTCCTAAAAATACCTCAGGGTTTGTAACACCCATTTGTAACAGTATAAATTCAAGTACTTTTATTTACAATATGCAGCTACGTTTTGTCCCATGTAATGCAAAAAGCCTTGGCTGCCCACTGACATTTGAGTATCTTCCCTTATGTGCTGAATTTGGCAGGAAGGGCTTACATACTAGGCAAAAGCTTATAGCCTCTGGAAAGGTAAAGTTTCTTTAAGTGGAGAAAAAAAATCCCCTCAGTATCAGTTTTAGTGCTGTGAGGAGGGGGTGGGGGGAAGCTGTAAGCTGAAGAGCTTTTCCTGTCTCCTCTCGTACCTTCCACATAAGGAGACATGCCACCTAAAATTGGTTTTTATTTTTCAAGTCCTGACATGAGATGTTTTGGGACAAAACTGATTTCTCAGCTAGTGCCAAAGCTCAAAGAGCTCTTTTAGCTCATGACTCAAGTGCAGGTAAGACAGAGCAGTGCTTGCTGTAAGACAAGCTAAGCACCCGTTAAAACCTAGAAAGGGTTAGAGATTCAGCTGGGTACAGATGCTGCTTTGTCTACTTAAATATTCCTTCTAGATTTGCCCTTTTTGACTTCAGAACTTCATGTAGTTTCAGCATCCTGGTATCAACTGCAAAGCATCTAGCTTCCAGAACATACTGTTCTTAAGGTAACACAGGCTGTTTTCAACTTGAATGATGTACACTATTCTTTTTAGGGATAAACTTTCTCTGTGAGCAGGAGAGAAAATGGGGTAGATAGATCTAGGCTGCCTATCCTTTCAGGTATGAAAGGGAATGTGAAAGCCTGAAAAAAAAAAAAGTCCTGGTGGCTGTAGATGTTGCTGAGGTGCAGCCTTCTCCTAAACACTTGTGGATTTTATTCTTGTTAAAGATACTAATTTGAATTTTGAATATTCAACCTCCAGCAGTAGTTAGCTTAAGGGCATCAAGAGGCTGTATGGGTAGATGAGCTGTCAAAATACCTGCACCAAAGTTAATGAAGGAATATCAAATAGCAGTCACACCTTCACCTCTACGAAAAGTGTTTCATCCTGCTTTTTTAAATTGTATATAGTGGATGGAATTAATAGGCACTAAAGTATAAATATTGGCCTCTGTTCTAGCAGCTCAATAGCCTTGGTGACCACTCTTAAGTCCTGGTGCTTTGTGCTCATGTCTTGCTAGCTGGAACAAAACAATCTCTGCTGAGCACGCAGTGGACTTTGGTCAGAAATGCAGAGGAATTGGCTAATAATGCATTTCTGCCCTATTTGAAGTAGCAGAAAATGATATGTTTTTTTTCTGCTTTTAAGGTAATAGCTGTCAGAGAAGAGTAATACTTGATTTACAAAGGTAGCAAAAAAAAAAAAAAAAAAAAAAACAGATGCCTAAAGTAAGGAAAACTTCTTCTTATTTATATTCTAAAATAGTTCAAGTAATGAGCTTTTTGCTCCCATTAAAACTATGAATTGCCATCCAGGGAAAAGCTTCATGCCTGACTCTGTTTCAAAACCCTTTTATAAACTTCTTTTACGATGCTTGGCTGGCAAGTCTGGCATCTGCCATGCCCCTGTTGCAAGCTGAGGTCTGCTGCCAGGTCAGGAAATCATTACTGGTGGTGGAAGGGGTTTTTCTTACTTAATTGTGCTGTAGAGGGACTGAGAGGAGAAAAGACATTCAAAAGAGTTTGGCACTTTGAAAAATGAATGTCTCAACTCAAGATGCCAGAGCTTTGTTTTTAGAGAACATAACTGCTACCTATATCGTACTTTGTACTAAATAAGGACTTCAGCCAGAAAAAAAAGCGCTCTGGAGAAGAGGTTTCCAATTAGAAGGGTTGTTCTCTTTCACCAAAAAGTGAAATATTTCACCTTGATATAGCTGGATGTGCTTTTCTTTCCTAGTGAGATTTCCCACTTCTGCACTCATTTAGTGCAGAAAAATGTGCAAAGAGTGTGCTGAGAGGTTAACTTCTAACTCAAGACCAGTAAACAGAATGAACTTGGGAAGAGGGAGCAGCTTACTCAGACATACGATATCTTACCCTGATTTGACAGTGTAGTCTTGGTTCTGGCTCTAGACAAGGACCTAAAAGCACAGACACACAAGCTGTGGGTAAATATTACAGAGAAGGCTAAAGTCTAACTTCATAGGGGAATATAACAACCAGAGACAAAATGGGTAAACAAAGCTGAAACCAAAGTTGTAACATTTCACAAAAGAGCAGACTAGCACAGCGAACAAAATGCTACCATAGCAGGAAATCTATGAATGTGCTTTCAAATACCCTGTCTGCATTTGGTTCCACACAGACTTGAATTCAAATTCTGCCAAAGTAACAAGCTAAAGAAGCACCTTGCTTTCTTATATGAAATGTTGCCTTCTATATATTATATGCCAGCTGCTACAAAGCTTCCTTACAAATTCTACCTATGAATTGCTTACTGAGTTCCTTATCACAACCAGCTGAAGGAAAGAATAACTGATAATGTGGCTGACAACTTTTTATCTTTTGGTCCTGAACCTCGGAATTTGAAATTGTCTAATCAAAAAGCCTTAGTACCTGGTCTGAAAACTTTTTCTTTTCTGAAAATGGAGATTGCATCTGCTTATACTAAACTTTGATATAAATGTTGCAATAATTAGTCTACTGGGTATATAGGTATTTTACCTCCTGGGAGAAAATATCATAGAAAGCCTCTATTCTGACATTCATTTACTCTGTATTAATTTGAAACAAAATTCATTTGAATATTCCTGAAAAGCCAATTCACAATCTAGACCAAGTGACAGAGCACAGACTTTACTTTTTTAAGCAATCTCCAGTGACAGAACTACATTTTGCAAGGTGCAAAAGCAGTTCTCTTGTCTTAGCTTATCTTGTTTTCAGAAAGGAAATGGAAGAGATGATCACCAAGCAGGTAAATCACTGTTACTTTTCACCTGCGAGCAAGGGGAGATGGGAGTGGAGCAACTACCAAGTTTATCCTACTACAGTATGGGATATTTTGTTTTTATCAATAGGAAGAATATGCCAGTTTGCATCATTCACACAGAGGCTAAGGAACCTTAACTATTCTAGATAACTTGGCAGCTATGTGCTCTTTGCCTTTCTCCTCTGCAAACTCTGCGTTGCCCCCACTGTGCCTTCTTCAGCTTCCTTTGGTTTGACAGTGTAAAGTGCCTCAGCAGTCTGTTCCTAAACTGCAGGTTCAGGAGTAAGGCAGAGTTCACATCATCACTTAGCAGAGTACAAGAGGCCTTAGCTGTGCTGGGAAGCACTGGCTGGTTAATAACAGTAATAAAGCTGAGGCTTCATGCCTCGCAGAGAATCATCACATTGCTTTTCATCAGCATCCCCACTCACTAGTGTGTCATGGGGAGAGCTGTCACAGGGGAGAAGCAGTTGTGAGAAATCATGGAGAAAATCCTCCTCGGAGGCTAGCAGCAACTCATTCCATGCCGAGATGTCCAGCTTCCCTGCAGTACCACCGTACTCTTCAGGAAGGATCACTGGAGGAATGTTTTGATGAAGGGAATTCAGATCACAGCCATGAAGGAAAAACTAAAGAAAGTCAACAAAAGATTTAATAGGGTATATAAAATGATTTACAGCATATTACTACAACAGCCAATGGCTTATCTGGAGTTAAAGAGCAAATGTAAAAATGATGCCTTTGCGTGTGCAGGTACAGTTAGACACACCTTGGAAAAGAAACTTTGAGTCTAGTGCAGCTGAAAACCCCAAAAGAGAGAATCTAGACTTGCTGTTCTGTGTGGAGCTTCTGACTTCAGCTTGCGTCCAGTTCCTTCATGGGGTTGGAAGTACTTAACAGAGGGGCAAAAGGGGTTTATCCATTGATGATTCAATGGATTAATGCAGTGGATTGAATGGATTCAATAGTATCCCTAGTATTCTCAGTGCCCTGGACATTTGTATAAAGGAGAAGTGCAAAGAAAGAGCAACATAGCATTTCCTGGTTATGCCACGTTTAAAACACACTAGTGCTATCATGGCAGGATAACCCAATCCCACAGGTTGGATTAATGAATATGTAACGTGTAAAGGTCCATATTAATATTACATCAATATTAAATTCTTCAAAGTCTTCTATCATGGGGAATTTCCTCAACAGAAATCCAGAGAGGCAAAAAGGGCCAGTCAGATCAAGTAAAAGGGACCAAGCTTTGTCCAGCTATGAGCTTTCTCAGCAGATTTTACATGCAACTGCCAAGCAAGGAGCTTAACATTAGTATTAATATGATACAAATCCTTACCCGGTTTGCTATCTTTTCCTTCAGAAAAGGCTTGATGATTGCAAAAATGCCTTTGAATATACGAGGCTCATTTATTATGTTAACAGCTTTTATACGAATGGGGAATCCATCCTGAGGGATAAAGGAAATTTTTAGAGTACAATTTTTAAAACATTTGCCATCTTTCTAATGTTAAAACTCTCCCAAGCCTGACTGTCAGCACAACCCAGTGGCTCCCGGGTGGCTATCTGAGACACCAACATAAACCGGTGCAACAATCAAAATGCACTTTGTGATAGGAAATGGCCCTAGAAGGAGAGGTGCAAGTGTAAAAATGAGACAAAATTTGGCACACAGATTTGACTTTAAATTGGGACAGATACTGCTAAGCATTAACTCTTCATTTCTTTTGTTGTTCTTCATCCTCCCTGAAACGCTTACTTAGGCAGTTACTATCTTTCTGGTATTCCCAAACCTAAGTGCGATGCAGAGTTACAGCATGTACCACCCTGGTCTTTGAGAAGGAGATAAAACATCCCCAGAGCCAGAGGGGGCTGATTCTAATGACATCCCAACTACAGGATTTGGTGCCATGCTTGTATGCAATCCGATTTACAACGAAAGTTAGATAAGGGACGTCTACTGAAAAGGTTTATTCAAAGGAACACTCTTCCAAAGCAACAGTTCAGCATCAGCAGTTAAGGTCCCAACTGCCAAGTGAGGGTTCTTTCCTCCATAACTAGGTCTATGCAGACAATGTTTAGACTGAAGCCTGGATTCATGTAGTGCAGCAGTGCTTCTCTTCTTATAAGTGTAAGTGAATTACCTCCGTACAGGAAAGGCAGCTCAGCTAGGCCAAGTGGGTAGTGTAGCGTATAAAATGTTACATCCTTCACCCAAGTTCAGCTTCCTCTGTTAACAGCTTCCAGCAGGACACCCATTACATTATTTGTGCAAATTAAATATGGGGTCAAACAGTTTTACAAAGCATCGAGAACAATTTAAAGGTGTACGTGAGTTGTTACATAGCTTTTGGTAAACCCACTAGTCTCGTCTAAGTAACTCCAGGTTCTCCCATCTGTCCATATGTTGTACCCAAAGGTACAACAAAAAAACAAGATCAACTCAGGTAGAATAAAGCTAGAAGAGTAGAAGTAATGGGAAGAAGAACCCATTCAAGAAAAAATTTCCTCATCTCATTCCTTCGGAAAGAATGGTGGATCAACAACAAACATCATCAGCTCTTCCTGCCACTTTTGATCAGGTTACTCCCCAACCCCTTTGCTGTCCCATTTTGTACATTTCTGCTTGGGCATGTAACCTGCTCTAAGTTGTTCTGTCGCTTTCCCTCAAACACCCAGTCTTGAGAAGCTTTTCAGTGTCTCTTTTGCTGGCCTTCCGTGCTGCCCTGATGTTGAAGCAGCCTCTCTTCTCAGGGACCAGATGGAAGTCCTCCTCAAATGGCACCTTTTCCAAAGATACTGCTGCAAAATACTTGAACCTGTACTCCCCAACAATCAGTGATGACAGGTTTCAGACAGAGACATCCCCAGGCTGGAACCATTTAAATTATAAGAGTCATTTGTCATCATTCAAGCAAAAAGGGAACCTCTTCCTTAACTGCAATTCACTGCTCTCTTCCTCACTGCAGGGCTAGCAGGATAAGCTGCTTCTGCTCCAACTCAAAGCTTGCATTTCTAACTCAAAGGTAGAAGGGAGGAACGTAGAAGTCAAAAAGGGGCAAACATGTTGGCCAGGATCTGAGAAACTGGTTAGGCAGAGATGTATTTTAACTCTTCTAATGAAAGCCACGATGCTTAAGTTTCTGGTAACAGAGTAAGTAAAGCTCTCTAGATACAGAAGCAGTCATTTACAATGCATAAGCTTATTTTCCCACCAGTTCAGGTCTTACCTGAAGAATTCCAATCACTTTTTTGGCTACAAAAGGACCAAAATGAGACGCCTTAGATAAGCTGACTCCTTTGTAGTCTGCCAGGATTACAATTCCATTCACCTGGGTCTCTTCGGACTGAATGAGTTTTTCTAACGTTAAGTATATGGCACGAATGTTCTCAGTAATCGGATAATTACTGGGTGTCCATCTGTCTGAGGTTACAAGACATGGATGGTAAGTTGGAAAGTAAATATAAGCTAGCAATACACATTCCAAAACCTGATTTTACTATTTTCCTGGTCTCTTAAAAGTTAGTCTTAATAGCCACAGTCCTAGTTCAGAGCAGCCTTTTTTAAGCAAGAGAAAAATGGCAACTCATGTTTACATCAAGGAGCAAAGACTCAATACTCCTTATGGTTTTAAGAATCCCATTCTCCACCCAGAAGAGATTATTAGAAGCAGCTTCAGCTCAGAAAGAAAGCAGGTAAATGGAAAAGAGGAGAATGAATGAAAACAAATTTGCAGCAAGCCTGGCAGCACCAAAAGCAAATTAAAATGTTTACGCTGGAGTCAAAGCCAGAGGCTTCCCTCTCCACTTAACTGTCAAAGCAAATTATAAGGTTCTGACTGGAGGACAGCAGACCTGTTCCAACTTGAGTTACTACATATTAAATTTTCTTGAATTGCCTAACAATGTTCTCAACCCACCTCACTGCATTTTGGTTTTTACTCAACCACAGTAATTGCTAAAACGGGAAAAGGAACCGGTATAACATCGGCTAACCACCAACGTGTCCCCTGAAAAGCCAGTTTTGCAAATTTCAGAGAAAACCCATGTACTCTGCACAAGTAACCAGGGTTCAAAGGAGAGCAGGAAATAAGGGGATGGCCCAAACACTCCTCAAGGGTGGAGACCGAGGATATTCCCGCATTTCAATACCTGGGCGGATGCAGACAACGTGACGTCCCTCCGGGTCCAAGCGAGGCAGCACAGTGACAAAGCCAGACTCCAGCACTGGCTTTATTGCAGACGGCTTCAAGTTGTTGAAGACCTCAGGCCAACTCCTCCTGCAGGTGTGGTAGTTCACCAGGAGCTGCAGTGCTCGATCGTAGTCGAATTTCCTGGCTCTGAGGAATCTTAGCAAAAAAGCATCGTCCAGGCAGGTCCCCAGGTACGGGTAGTCTTTACACACCATATCTCGGAGCGCTTGCACATCGCGCAGCCTCCACTCGGGCTTCTCCTGGAGCTCCTCCCGGGCCTTGGTGACGAGCTCGGGGGACAGCGCACACACGTACTTGGGGCGCGCGGGCAGGAGCTCCGTGTCCGACGCGGACCCTGCCGACGGGCTCGCCCTCGTGCAATCGCTGTCGCCTGACATCGTGTAGTGGGAACCTGTCGAGAATCAAGCGCTACGTGTGACAAACCATCCCGAGAACCAGCAGCCACACATACTACTCACGAAAGCACATAATTATGGTGCGCAGCCCCCGGTTTCGCTGCTGAAGAGACCACCCTGCCAGAAAGACAAGAGCCACCGGCGCAGCTCGGACGTCCTCTCCGGGATGAGAACGTGCAGCTTCCTCCAGTCTCTCTATAACCTACGTAGGGGCTATGGGACGATCAAATAATTTACCCCCCAGCAGGTAAGATCCCCCCGTGTCCCCCGGCCCCAGCCCGGCCGTACCGGCGTCCAGACAGCGGCGCCCCGGAACCACTGCGGCCGCCAGGAAGCGACGCGCGCCGGGCGCCCGCTCCGCCCCGGCC
>VWPW01001597.1:35898-69506 GCA_013389825.1 Crypturellus undulatus
CGCGCCAGGGGGTGCTGTGGGGCGGGCGGGAAGCTGAGGTGACGGCGGCGTCACCCCCGTCTGCCACCGCCCTGCCTACCCCATAACTACCCCCTTACCTACCCCCATATCTACTACCTACCCCCCTACCTACTGCCTGCCCATAACTACCCCCTTACCTACCCCCATATCTACTACCTACCCCCCTACTTACTGCCTGCCCATAACTACCCCCTTACCTACCCCAATATCTACTACCTACCCCCCTACCTACTGCCTGCCCCCCTAACTATCCCCGTATCTACTACCTACTGCTCTATCTACTGCCTACACCACTACCTACCTCTGTATCTATTGCCTACCCCCTTACCTACCCCTGTGTCTACTTCCTACACCCTAACCTACCTACCCACCTGCCCACATGGGTGCTGGGGAGCTGGGCTTATTTAGTCTGCAGAAGAGGAGGCTCAGGGGAGACCTTATCACTCTCTACAGCTGCCTGCAAGGAGGTTGTAGTGAGGTGGGGGTTGGTCTCTTCTCCAAAATAACTATGGATAGGGCAAGAGGAAATGGCCTCAAGTTGTGCCTGAGAGGGTTCAGTTTGGATATTAGGAAAATTTCTGTATGGAAAGAGTGCCTGGAACAGGCTACCCGGGGAAGTGGTGGAGTCACAGTGGAGTGGTGGAATTCAAGAAACATGTAGACGAGGCATGTGGGGACATGGTTTAGCATCTGTGGTGGTAGTGGGTTTACACTTGGACTTGATAATCCTGAAGGTCTTTTCCAACCATAATGATTCTATGATTCTGTGCTTACCAAGCTGCCTATCCAGCCACGTACCTACCCATACACAAACCTATCTACCTACTGCCCACCCACCCATCTGCTCACCTATCTACACATCTACCTACCTAGTACCCACCCAGCCACCAACCCACCCATCTACCCACCAACCCAGCTACCTACCTACCCAACCATCTACTTATCCACCTACCTACCCACACACACACACATCTACCCGTCAACTTACCTACCTACCTATCCACCCACCCATCCATCTACTTACCTACACATCTACATACCCACCTACCTACCTAGTACTTACCCAGGTGCCAACTCATTTACCTGCCTCTCTACCTACCCAACCATCTACCTACCACTCACCCAGCCACTACCCATGCACTTACCTACCCACCTCCCTCCAACACCAGGTCGGGCTGTGCCCCACACCCTTGCATGGTGCTAGTCAGGGTGGTGGCCATGCCGACCTGCACACGTCTGCATGGGACCCACTGAGGATTCAGGTTGGGTTGTGCATGCGAGGGCTCCTGCAGCCGCTGTCCCCACCACCTTCACCCACCACCAGGGCAGGTCCCAGGGGTGCAGCGACTTTGCATGGGGATGAGGCCCAGGAGGGGCATGAAATGCCTGGCCCCGGGTGTGCATCGGAGGTGTGCGCAGCTCTTCTTGCTTTTGCCTGGTCACCCACAGGTTGCACAAACACAATTATATTTTATTTTTATGTGCTTGATGGGTTCAGGCTAACCTGTCATGTGTTCCTCTAGCCAGATTCACGGAGCTCAAGGTCCAACTCACATCATCTTGCCCAGGTAAACCACTACCTTAGTGTGCCCAGTTATTACTGTGTTAAGCAATATCCTTTGCGCTCAGCTAGGCTGTTTTCTAGAGACACAGCCCGTCCTCATCTGAGGATGTCAAGGAATGGAAAATTCTGTCTTTTTCTTGGTTTCCCGTTCTCACTCTAAAAGTGATACTATAGTAATTTCAAATCTGGGTGACTCCAAATCTCCCTTTATGTGAATAACTGTATATGAGGTGCATTTTAACAACATGAGGACTAATTCCTGCAGAACTTCTGCAGAAAATCTCTTGTGTTGCCCCACTGAGAACTCCTTTGGGAATCTCTCTGAAAACTAACTCTTGAGCCGTGTAAAACATGTTTCAGTAACATTGCATTATAGTATTGCTAAATAAGGCAAGTTTTGGGAAATACCTTGGATTGGTGAATATGTTTTTTTTTTTCCTTCTTTAGTGTCTACACATTATAATGCGAGACAATCCAAAGGACTAGTTTATGCAGGACAGTTCTGCTGACTCATTGCTTCTCACCTTGCTTTTTAACTTCACTTCATCTTTCCAACTGCTATTGGCTAGTAACATTTTTTTTGAGATGGAGCCTTGTCTTAAACTGGTCTGCAGGGAGTGGGTGGATCAGACGCTAAACAGAAAAATGGCTTTGCCCCAGCTCCCTTTGCCTGCCCAGCGCTGGTACTTCCTCCAAAGCCACCCTGACAGCCTCTGACCTCTGTAATTTAGCACATATATTTGAGGCAGAAGCAATCTGAAAATACGAACGGATATGAAAGCCCATTGGGAAATGGGGCCATAGCACCCTCTACGGGCCCTGGAAGCCTTTCCCTCCCAGCACAGGCTCACAGGTGAGCTGAACCCAGAACAATCAGTTAAAGTTGTGCCTGGGAAGGTTCAATTTGGATATTAGGAAAATTTCTATATGGAAAGAGTGGTGAAGTATTGGAATAGGCTGTCCAGGGAAGTGGTGGAGTCACAGTGGAGTGGTGGAGTTCAAGAAACATGTAGACGAGGCATGTGGGGACATGCTTTAGCATCTGTGGTGGTAGTGGGTTTACACTTGGACTCAATGGTCTTGAAGGTCTTTTCCAACCATAATGATTTTAGCTGGTCAAAGCTACAAAGCTAGAGGAGCTTTGGAGCATTGCTGGTCTGTCCAAGGAAGTGGTGCCCATGGTGGGATGGAAGAGTGGAGGGGATCCAAGAGACCCACATCCGAAACGTGCTGTAGCCAGAATGCAGATTTTTATTTATTGGTTGATTTTAGACAAGAGAATGTGTGTCCTTTGCTAGTGTAGGAAGGCTGTGGTCTTTTCCATCTGGCCTCCTTCCTGCGCAGGCTGGATGAAGGAGGCTGAGCTCTGGATGGGTGAACGGCACCAAGCATGCTGGGTTTCCGATCACCACACAGACCTTGCTGCCTGAAATTCACAGGCATAACAGGAAAGGTGGTGACTCCCTAGACTTGCCAGATATATAGAGTCTGACAGGGAGCAGTAGGGACAGGGAAGAAAAATGGCACAGGTTCAGCCCCACTGCCGTTCACTGGACGAAGAGATTGAAAAAGGGACTCCGTTTACTGTGGGAACAGCCCCAGGTTTGAGCATGTCTCCGTGAGATCACTGGGCTCTGCTCTTGGTTGTAACCCATGTTCTCAGCCAGGAGAGGGAGTCAAAGACAGACAAAGCTGGAAAGCCCAGGAGCCCTTCCTGTGAAACGTGGCCTTTCTCTGGCATGAGGCTGTGCTTTATTTCTGCTTCAACATTTCACCCTGCCCAGGCCTAGAATTGCAGTGATGCAGTGACTGGCAAATTTATGCAGCCACAAGAGATGTGCAGACATGGCAGCAGCTCTAGTGTGTCCTAGGTGTTTACCTGCAGAGAAGTGGAAGATTCTGATTTGTCCCTGTGCTGATGCTCCTGTCCAGCGCTGCTGTGGGTCCAGCCAGGCGAGTGTGTGTGCTGAGCTGGGACTCCAGTTTGCTTCTCTGCAAATTAGACCATAATTACTATTGTAGCCTCTTAAGGTTATGCAGGGCTATTTGAAAGGACCGATGTGTCAAGAAAGGTCTGTTTGGGGGGAGTACGAGATGGGCAGGGAATGCCAATCTTTAGCAATCAAAATGAGATAGATATGGAAAAGGATATTGGAACGAGAGCAAAAGAGCCTTAGGTGGGTCAAAGAGAATTTGAGAAGTAGAAGTGAGAAAACTGCAAAGTGAGGAAGGACTAAGACAAAATACAATCTGGGGATGGCCCCAAATTAATGAAGTATCTTAATTTTCCTTATGTGGAGAATGCTGAAATGGCAGACAACAGTGAGTGTGGAATGGACGTGAAGAATTTAAGTATCCACCCAATTAAATGGGCGGTTTTGAAAGTACTGGCACACGAAATGGCCAGAATGGTAGCAAGACTTTCTATTGATTTCTTCTAACTGGTGTTAAGAGCCCTGTGGCTAGAAATGAGGCAAAACCTCTCTATAGGGAAACAGAAACAACCAAGAAGAAAAAGAAAGACATCAAACATCCAGGCATCGGCAGACCTCTGCTAGGTGGAGAGCTCTGTCCTCATCCGCAGTTGCAGGACACCCCATGCACGTGCAGATATACCCAGCTGAGAGGAGAGCAATCGCGCCTACGCTGCCACCTCCCTGGCTCCCAAATCACAATGTTTTGCGTGAGTTTCAGGCAAGGGTTGTGCTGCCTGACCTTGGAGGCCACACCTGGAGGAATGCAGCCTTTCTCATGTTCATATCTCCCATCCCTTGCAACACGCTTTTCTCAGCCCTGCTGCTCCTGGTTGCTCCCGTGCCCTGCCGTTGTGTTATAAATGAATGGCTGTTGGGGTTGGTTGATATTTAATGAAGGCCATGTAATACTCTTCATTCATTTACTTATCCAAACAGTCTTAATACCCAGCCTGGGAAAGTTATCTTGGCTTCTTTAAGATTTTCCACCATTAGCCATAAACATTTTACAGTCTTGGCAAGTTGGGTTATTTGTCTGAGGCCGAAAAGAAAGCTTGACTTCAAACAGCATTGCTAGCAGAGAAAGCTTTAAACTGATATTAAATCACTAAACTGGGCAAACATAACAGTGCTGTAATAAAGATAATCGTACAGCTCAGCCCAAGAGGGGCTCTAGTCCTTAGGGCCCCACAAATTATACAACCCTTTTGGGTGGCTCCATGTCAGAATGGAAAGTTCACTAGTCCTGGGGACACCCTGGGGGGGATCTGCTCACCCATGGGAGCATGTTGTATCTCGAGCCTGATTTTCTGCTATGTCACCAGTCTGTTGACGTGGAAAGCGCCCTTGAGCAAAGGTAGCCCCTACTAATACTGCCTAGGCAAGAGCACCCTAGTTTGGGGTTAACCTGCTCCAGACGGAGTGCCTGTATGTGAGTGATGCAGTAGTTATTCCTCAACTCCTCCGTGCCCTCAGGGTGAAGTGACTAAGAAAATATGCCCTAAATCGCCATGAAGATTCACCATCTCAGAGGCTGGCAGTACAGACTCCTCCAAGCCAGGCTTCCTTGCCTGGTTTTGCACTGCATCCCTTGGCTGTGAGAAGAGTATTTCAAAGATGACAACTTGAGTTCTCCAGAGTAAACACCATGTGGCAGAAAATGGCTCTAGCTCAGCAAACCCACTTCCCAGGGTAGGCCAGATCCCCATGCAAAGCTATGGAAACAGGCACTAATATGCAAACGCATACAAATCTATAGCATCTGCCTGGAAGCAACCATCCTCAGGCAGACACCCCCACCCAGACATACAAACTTGTGCAAAAATGTAGTTACACAGCCCTGATGATCATCAGTAGGTCAAGTGCACAGGGCAACACAGACATGCAGCCATGTGCAGCTCTGCATCTGAGAGGAGACTCACCCCTCTCCTTGGCTTTACCAGCTTCAAGACTGGCAATGCTTTTGCAAAAGTGTGGTGAGGAATGCAGCTGGCAGGGCTTCTGAATGCCTCAACTGTTCTGGGGTTTCTGTAACTTAATTTACTCTGAGCTGAGATGATGCTTTCCCAGCCTTTCCTCACATTTTGGAAGCAGCTGCCTCCATAGCAGGATGGGTTTCTGGAAGCGTTCGTCCTTCTGGTGGCAGTGAACTTGCTGCTTTGTCATTGCACAGCTTTGGGGTGAGGAAAGGCAACTGCCCAGTGGGCTGTGAGGACATTGTGCACAGGAAATAATAGAATTTCCATAGAAATGGAAGAACCTGAAATGCTTTCTCCACTGCCTTTTCCATGGGAATACAGCACATCAGGTCTCTGGTATGCTGCCTGGGAAGAGGATGCCACTCAGAGGCATTTAATCCCATAGATTAAGGGGATTTTTCAGAGAGAAATGAAAACTGCTTGGAACAGAAGATCCCAAAGGTTCTCCTTCATCCCTAGCAGAACCCTCTGTCAAGAGGAACCACTGTCGATCATAAGCAGAGACTCTGGCACCAAAGTTTCTCTCGCAGCTTGTGCCCTTACCTTTTTTCTCAGTTGCTGTGTTAGCTAGTTCAAGAGCTGGGGGCCTCCACTTCTTCCATGTACTCTGACTCTTTACGTGGGCCTTTAGAGATCTGTATCCTCTGCAAATCAGCTCTGAACAGAGCTTACCATATCCATGAACCAGCTCTGCTCCATGTCTGCAGTTAAAGGTAATACTGGTGGGTCAGTATTGAAGGTATTACCTATTACCTATATTTTAGTATTAAAGGTAATACCTATGGGTTAGTATTAGTTAATGGGTATTTTTAAAGTACAGTGGGATTTTGGAGAGTTCTCGAGAAGGACAGAGAAGTATATTATCAAGTTATTTTATTTTAATGATTTTCCCGATGAGTGAGGGGGAGCAGGTCATGTTCCAGTCAGCATTGGGCCAGCAATTGCTAGCCATGCTTTCTGCAGCAGGTGAGTATCTATGCACTGCTTATTGCACCCGTGGCAGTTTCTAGGAATGAAGACAGGGAATCACAACATCTCCCTCAGACCAGAGTTGTCTGGGTTTGGATGTGCAGGGATCAGAAAGGCTCCCCTGTCTTCATGTGCCCAACTGGGATACACATCTCAGCAAGGCAACACTGCAGGATGCGAGGAACCACAGTGGATCCTGCCCTGGGGACCTGCAGCCTGGTGTAGCCCCTATGTTCTTCTCCAAGTTGGTGGCCCTCTGCAAGTCGATGAAGCAGTCAAATCAGGCATCACCCTAGGACAAGAACCAGAGCAAGCCCTGGAAAGACAGTTCCCAAAGATCCTCCTTCCCAAGACGCAGATCTGGCCCAGAGCTCTTCTCTGCTGCAACTGCGAGCTCTCCTTGACACCAGCAGCCCTGTGTTTCACATGGGACACTGAGTCAAAGGAATTCACTGCCAGACATGCTGAGCTCTCCTGCACATGCACCAAAGCAGGCAGCGCTTTCACATTTTTATTGGCTTGCCCGACAGTTTTCAGGTGCTAGGTGTGTTTATGACTGTCAGTGTCACGCCTTAATTAGGAATGGGGAGAGGGCTGGTAAACACATCCACACCTTTCCCTTCCTCTTGCAGCCTTCCTGCAGAGAGAGGGACAGTGCGGAGCGTGGCCAGGATTCCCAAACTGCTTGGTGATATCTGCACTCAGCCTTGAAGAAAGTGGACAGCCTGGCACCGAGAATTGCCTGGCTCAGCAGTGCCACGTTGCGAAGCATTTCCCACTGCCTCTTTTTTTTTTTCACAACTATCTGTGCCTGTGTGTGTGTTCTTGCAAGTTTAATAGCAGCAATAGTTGCTTTTCTCAGAGATGATATACAGGCCATAAAAGTCATTTGCTTTTTTTTTTTTTTTTTTTTTTTTCCACAGAGATATGAAAGCTCTGGAAGAGGTTCCAAAGCCTCTTGGCTATTTCAGAATAGAGTTATATAAAGAATATAAAAAGAATGCATTTCAGAGTAACCGGAGTATCTAAAAATGCCACTTTTGCAGATATTTGCTTGGAACTCATGAAAAGGTCTTGCAGCTGAGGATATTGCTCTCCAAGAAAATATCCTTAATCTAGATAGCAAGCACAGAAGACAGCAGTAAAATAATCTCTTAACCAAAAATAGTTCAGGCAGTTTGTGTCACAAAGGGCAATGCCAGCTGTCCTGGCAGCAGCCACCTCCTGTGAAGACATCACCTTGGGCTCCAGGGAGCCCCGTGGGGTACAACATAGCCCATGTGTGGCAGGACTAGTGTCTCAGGGTGATCCCAGGGGGTGACAAGTGAGGAGCGTTGTGACTGAGAATGCCGCTTAGGGACAAGGTTGGCTCCAGAGAGATTTGTGTGTTTTTTTTTTTTTTTTTTACCCCAAGTGAGCTGAATGCAGCAGTGAGAAACCTTCTGTAGGGACTGCGCTGATTTAAGATTAACCAGGTACAGGACAACCTTGATAGAGCAATTCATGGGAAGGAATCCAGGAGAATTTATTGCTTTGAAGATTTGATATTGCATATGTGGAGTTATTAGGGCATACACCTAGGTAAAATCAGCCATGGGTTACAGGGTTCTTGGGGCAGGCATTGAGAGTTCTGGGGTCTGGTTCACATTATCAGAGGCAAGGAACTAATTCCTTTTCCTTCTCTTGCCTAGACTAACCACTCAGTCTCTGTTCGTACTGAGAGAACACATGTCTTGCAACTGCTTTTGCTGACCTTGGTCTGGAATTCAGCAGTAGTGTTGGGACTCTAGATGTTCCCCGTAGGGAAGACAAGTTAAGTGTCTTCATTTAATGTGTCATAAATCTGTCCTGTTCTTCTGGGTCCTGGCCCTGGGATGGAGACAAACTCTTAAGCGCTGGCACTCCTAAAACATAGCCCTAAATCTCATTCCTACATCATCTCATATCTGCTGCCAGGTTTCACCAACATGACTGTCACTGGGTGCACAAGGAGGCTCATGGTGCAAGTAGCAGGGTAGAAAACTGGGCTGCTTCTCAAACCCTTGTAACTGGGATGAGACTGTGCAACTCATTTCACATCAAGGTGGGGAGTGGGGGGACTGGAGGAATTCCTGCAAATCAGAACTGAAAATACTGGATATTGATTTTTAACTAGATAATCTTTACAGCAATCTCTGTTCTCATCCTGTTATCTTCCTGGGCATGCTGCAGCCCAGAGTAGGCTTCTGTGATCAGCAGAGCAGGTGATTAAGAGCCTCTTCTAATTGCCAATCTATTTCTTCACCTTTACAGCTGGTGACAAATTGACTTTCACCTTTATCATCCTACTGTGCCCCGTTGGCTGCACCTGCTGCTAGTGTAGGTAAGCTGGGTGTGAACCAAAGGAGAGTCATTCCTCCAAAATGCTCAGAAATGACCTTTAAAATACAAGAGGGACTTAAAAATGAACAGGTTAAAATGATAATATATTTTTGGCTTCCTTTGCTTGGTTTTCAGTGTGGGTGCTTTACATCTTTAAGCTGTCTGGAATCATAAAAGTAAACATTTATTCTTATTATTTGCTTTTCTGAAATGAAATTTGGGATTGTCATTAGTCTTATGATTCCAGCACATATGGCTTCAGGACAGACACCAGCTACCATTAAGCTTACCATGAAATAGTGACAGCTGGCAGCAGCATCAGACACTTGTTTTTTTTTTCTCTTCAATACACATATGTTTGTGCTCAGACCAACAGGAAGATGAGCCCCTTGATTCAAAATAAATCCTTCCAGAAGAAAGAAATCCATCTTCCTCGGAAAGGTTAGAAAATATTTTTTTGCATTTGTTTCTCCTTTCCTTCTTTCTTGCTCTTTTTTTTTTTTTTTTTTTTTTTTAATGAATACAAACTCTAGTGAAGAAATATTCCTCTGCTTCCATTGGAAGGCAGTAACCAGCAAAAATTAATGCACAGCATGGAGAAATGCTAGGTGCAAATGGACCAAAAATGATTCCCCATAAAGTATCTCTACATACAGAAAATAAAAGGTCGCTGCAATTGGAAAAGACATCCTGGTATTATGTGGGTCTTCTTTTTTTTTTTCTTTTTCATTTAATTTCCTGATTATAAATAATCAATGTGATTTACAAAATAATTTACAGAAAATGATTGGATACGTCATTGCAATAAATTACTCAGTCTAATGCCACGAGCTTTGAGGAAAAAAATACAATACTTTTGACACCATCAGCACAGGGCAAGGTGTTGCATTTTTGCATTGGAAAACAAGGGACAGATCTGTAGCAATTCGGGTTAGACTGGCTCAGATTTATCCCTGCCGGGGATAAAGTCTCCCAGACTTTTTTGGCAGTTGAGATTCCATCAACTTCATCTTCCCACAAGGCCAGGACCCCACAGAAGTGTTGTCTAGGGTAGAGCTGCTGTTGCCCCAGAATAAAATGCTTTGAGTTTTGATGGAGAGAGAAATTGCACAGATACCATGTCTTTCTTCATAAAAGCTTGCTCCAAGTTTTCTTGGCACCTTTACTAAAGTGCTGCCAGAAATGAATCAGGCAGCATGTAAGGACAGAGGCACCTGCCCGAGGCCTGCAGTCAGGCAGGGCTCTGTCAGCTCCGGCACTGCTGTGCCCAGGAGCAGCAAATGCTGCACGTGGTGTGGGCTGCTTTGCTCACTTCAGCATAAAGCAGATGTGAAGTCTGCAATGTTTCAGCACGGACAGACTTCAGTGGGCAAAGAAAACGTGTAGGCAAAAAGAAATGGGGACAGTGGCGGGTGGTGCAGACCCAAGGATGGCACAGCACCACAGCAGGTGCAGACCCAAGAGATGGTGCCTCAGTGGTTCTTCACAGTAGGAATCAAAGCTTTATGGTTTGAGGTTATTGCCTTCAAACCCTTGGAGCTCTGAAGGACTCATAATGCATTCTTATCAAACTATAAAGTCCTATAAATCCGTATCAGCCACTCTAAGTAGAGGGAGTGGCACTGGCCTGAACTGGCTGGGTTATATGGCACGTACTAGCATGAAAGCTGGGTCCAAGCTGAGATCCTCACTCACAGCACTCCCAGCGCTGGGCAGCCTGAGACCTTAGTGCAACCTGTGAGGCTTGGACCATCCTCACCCTCACAGACCCCTCCCCTTCATATAACCTTTCCCCGTGCTCCATTCCCAACAGGCATCAAAAGATCTTCCTTTGATGATGAATTTGAAAAGCAGTAGAGGGGCCAGCGGTATTTAGGCAGAGCTGTGTGCAGCCAGCAGAATGGGGGTGACCCTTTAGCTGAAAGCTTGTGCATCTCAGTCCCCTCAGCTTTCCAGTCCAGGCGTCCTCTAGGCAGTGGCAGCATCAGGGAAGGATTGGGCAGTGTTTGCTTCCTCTGAGCAACGTGGTGGCAAGGCAGTCATGTATAGGAATAACAAAACCCCTCAAAAGGCAGAAGGATCCAAATAATGAAGGATCCTGGCAGGCCAGACTGTTGCCATCTCAGCTAAAAGCTGTATTAGACCTGGCTGGGGTTTTGCACTGCTGGGGGGGTGACACCACGCAAAGATCTGGGACGGGAACCGAGCGCGAGGAGCGAAACTGTCAGTGACACCTGAGCAAACCCCAGTGAGCTTCACGTGCAGGGATGCCTCCTAGGGAGCTGCCAGCTCTGTGAAATTTAGCTGGACTGAAGACTGGGAAACTGCCTTAGCTGTGGAAGGGAACCCTGTTGTGGTGCAGTGCAGCCTCCTCGTTTGGGGAACTGCTTGTTCGCAGGGTCTACGTGTGCTGAACCGACACGAGAGATGGCAAGAGAGAGACAACCAGCTGCACTGTCCAACCGGCCAGTGCAACTTCCTGCTGAGGGAGGCAGAAATCTGGCCTTCTTTTAAGGAATGAGGATTTCAGTAAGGCTTCAACCCTAGTTCTGTGACTGGGGGCTGCCCATGGCACGCGCTGTCCATAGCTGCAGGAAGACAGCTTCTGGTGGTGGTGCTCTATTCCAGTAGGCAAGTCCGTGTGTCTGTGCACCAGGATCTCTTTATGGTTCTCTTTTCACAGTGGTAGAGACAGTTCTGGCTTTTCTCCCACACAGTCTTCTGAAGAGGCCAGTTGCTCTGCAGATTGCTAGATGACCTCCTGTTTGGTGATGGTGGGTTGCGGGATGGAGCTGGGCTGTTTCGCCACGGTTGCAATGGCTCCAGGCAGCAGCTTGTATTGCTCCGGCCCTGAGCCCGCAGGTGGAGATGGCTGTGGAGTCTCTGGAGTAGCTACAGAGAGAGGAACAAAATTAGAAGGGCAGCATGGATGAAAGACCTGGGTTCTACTCATTTAAGTGAGGTTCAGGTGTAAGCAGGACAAAGGCTCTGTAGCAAACCCCTGGTCTGTAGTGACTGGTATATTTGCTGCAAGGCACATGGGTCCATATGCAGTTCTTACAGGGATGTAAGGTGCCCTAAAAAAGTCCCAAAATGACCTGCTCTGGCCACTTATTTGGTCATACGTGGGGTTATCTCATCCCTAATTTCCTGGGTGATGGCCCTGCATTGCAGAGGGAAAAATGTGTTTGAACTATGCATGGAAAGAGAAAACTTTCCAGTGATCCCAGTAGATACTGTCTGAGAGCATTAATGTAGGGGAATGAAAAGTTACAGTCTGACAGGAAAGATCAGTTAATCTGGCCTAATCTGATCTGACCAACTTCTCTATTTGTCTTTCCATCCTTTCTGCATAGGAATTTCTCACATACTCGTTATCAGAGACTGTCTTGCATGGAAATTTCCTAGAACCACCTCCATAGGAACACTGACAGGCTCACAGTTTTTCCCCAGAACAATCGGTCACTCTGGCCATACTCACACATCTGCCCGTTGTGCATCTGTGGCGGGATTGTGTTGGCCACAATGACATTTGTTCCAAGGTTCTCCTGGATCAGGTGAGGGTGCAGAGGGTGGTGGGCATGTGGCGTTTCACTTGATGACCCTAAAAGCATGCATATAATATTGTCATTACAGCAGAGGAAGGGAGACAGTTCCAGGAGGCACTCACTTCACCCACTTCAAAGCCTTTCCAGTAACTGTGCATGAACTGCTTGTATGTTTGTGGCTGGAGCACACCCTTTCCATCTTCCATGGACATTCTGGGGGCAGTTCTCCTGCCTGCTGCTTGTATTTCCTCTTACAGAGAGTTAAGTTCCTCTCCTTCTGAGTCACATCACAAAAAGACTAGCACTATGGCAATTTCTCACATTGTTTTGGGTCACTGAATGCCCCCAGTAGAAAACTGGGGCATTCTTTCAACCAAAGCACTAGGTGATCTCTAGAGGTCCCTTTCAACCCCAACCCTTCTGTGATTCTGTGAAACCTTTTTGGCGTTTTATTCTGGTGGTTCCCTCCTGACACAGAGGGGAGCTTGTGGAATGGTTGCCTGCTATGTGTCTGGGAACTCATCTACATGCTGAGGGATGGGGATGCCTCTCCATAATCAGATGCACAGCTGCTTAGATGGATACAGGTGGAGCACCCTTAGTTATCACTGTACAAATGGCAGGGAGATGATTTCACATGAGTCAAGGGCTGACTTGCACAGTCCTAGGCTCTGCCTCATGCTGCTGCGTAGGGGCAGCAATGGAGGGTCCTACGTGGATGGTGACTGGGGAGCACTGAGAGGCCTCTTGCAGGACCATTACTTACCTCCCAGCAGCATTTCCTGCAGCAGGTTGTCTATCTTGGCCATCCCGAAGAGCTTGACAAACTGGATCTGCTCTATCATCTGCCAGGTAATGCTCTGCAGAACGGGCAGCAGTAGCAGCAGCTCCCCAAAGCGGCCCCGCGAGTCGTACTGCCGGTCGTTGATGTAGTCCTCCAGGCTGACCTGCACCTGGTACCGCATCCGCTTGATCTTCACGGGGTCGCTGAGTCCTTTGGCATCTGAAACGATCCGCAGAGCAAACTATCCAGGCTGTTTCCCTAGGAACAGCGCCTCAGTAATGCATGAGCTCTAGGCTCAGGTTGAGTTGTGCTGTCTCTGTTGTTACAGATATTTTTTCTCTTCTTAGTCTGACTTCTGCCCTCTAAGAGCAGTTTTGCTCAGAGAGGAGACCAGGTTAGCATTTGCTGACTCAGCACCGGTCAGTGTAACCCAGACCAGTCCCCCTTGATGGTGACCATTATCTACTGCAAGCTGGAGCATACCTGGGTCAAAGAAGATGATGGCTTTCAAGCAGGCATACTCGTTATCATCGATCTGCAGTTCCTGGAAGGGAAGAACCAGCTCGTCCAGGATGCGCATGGCCACGCGGCTCACCTCCACCAGCTCAGGGCAGTTCCGTGGGATGATGTGGTCATTTCCTTTAGACAAGCAGTACAGAGACCATCACCCTGTTGTTGCCCCAAACTTGCCAAGGGTGGCAAGTGCTTCAAAACTTTCTAAACCCAGAAGACCAGTGCTGAGATGATTTCAGAGTGGGACTACTATCTGGGTCCCAGGAAGTTCTCACTTTTGGCCATTCTCTAGCACTGCTGACCAGAACTGCTGATCTATGTTGCCAGAACAGCCTCTCCTTATTCAGTCACAGGGCTGACAGGAGTCAGTCAAGTAAGGAAGAGCAGCCTAAGAGTGAGAGCCTCTTTCTCAGTTACAGCCCGTCCTGCTTATGCACACCCAGCACAGCAGCAGGAAGGGAAGTCCCTCACTTTGACAGGGCAGCATGCTCTAGCCTTGGTGTGAAGTGAGCCAAGCCTAGGCACACAGCAAAGCAGCACCAGGCTCTCTAAAGCACAGAAGCTGAAGCCACTTGTCCTTCAGAAAGGATGCCCACCCTCTTGGCCAGCCCCTGGGAGGGATGCATAGTGGAAGCAGACTGATGGAGAGCAGAAATGCACTCTTTACCTAGCAGCAAGACATCCTTGAACACCATGGACCTCTTGGCAGCTCCTAGTAACAGATGTTCACCTGCATGTGCTCGCAGCAGTGCCACCTGCAAGGGAAGGGACAAGTTATTTATGTGATGTCAGCAGAGAGACGGAGAAGGCTGCAACTGCATGTAAACAGGAGAGAAATTCCAGCACTCCTGTACGGCACTCAGGGTTGTAGGGAGAGATCCCCTCTCCAGTTACATGCCTGAAGTCAGAGGAAGTAGGCAAAAATGTGCATAAGCAACGCTGGACTCAGCAGAACCAACCGATATCAGGCGCTCGGGACTCTAACCCAGCCTGTGTGCATCCTGCCCCTCTCCAAGAGCTACCTCGACTGCCACACTCCCCTGTGCTGCATTAAGTGGCCCAGGATTGGAGGCCAAGGAACAAGGACATTTGTGTGATGGGGCACTGGACCATTCACTTCATCTCATAGGAGCAAAGAGGATGGTGGCTGTGCCCGTCTCCGCCTGACAGGAGTCTTACAGGGACCCGTGTCCCACTGGCAGGTGGGGTCACCTGGTCAGTTATTCCCTCGCTGGCAATGGGCATTCAGGCCAGGAAAGCCAGAGGGACATTTTTCTGCTGACGTTAATGATTGAAGTGTTTCATTTTACACCCCTCAGCGGTTCCTGAGAATGTTCTGAATCTTTTGCCCTTCTTTGGTTAAAAATTTCAATGATTTAGGCAGAAATAGAAGTTAACGATTGGACAGCCTGACGTGGAAGCTTCTTAATGTCCAGCCAGGAACCTCTGCTGAAGAAAACAATTATTAAACATTAATGGAAAGATCCTGAAGAGCATGTCCGTATGGAAATGATCCCATTTCCCAGTGCATTATCTCTCAGCATCAGATAAAGCCAAGAGAAGTCCCACCCTGCCAGAAATGTCAGGAGAGTGCATCATCCATGGAACAGAGCTGATTAGAAAAGATGCTGCTGGTATAAAAGAGTTATGCAAAGTAAACAGAGTGGAGGTCCTTGCAAAAAGACAATGTGCACATGATGTTGGAAACCTTTTTCTGTATGCCAAAATCAAGCCCCCTCTGTCACTATCCAAACATGGATGTGGTAACTGAGGCTGCTCATGATTACCAAAGCTGCACAGAACTGAGTTTTCCCATCTGCCGAGGGTTTGGGAAGGATGGAAAAAAAAAAGTGGAGCTCTCAAGGAAAAGCAAATGTCTCATGCAGAGACTTCCCGCTTATTGCAAATTGAGGAAAAGCTCAGTTTGGATCCATCGCTTCTGTTTCCATACAATTCACCCGTTTGAGTGGGGTTAAAACATAGTATTTTAACAGAGCAAAACCATTCATTTGATATTTGTTCTTTCAGTGATTAACCTCAGATGCATCATTCCATTCTGAAGTAGAATAAATATAAAAGTTGTAACTGAACAAAGTAGAACTTTAACCTGGAAATGAAATGGCTTTCCCTCAGCAAAGCAAGTACTTTGACATTTAGGTGCATAGGAAAAACAAGGTGTCGAATATGCCCTTTCCTATAAAAACATTGGCAGAGATGATTCATTCCCAAGCAACATTATAATGGCAATGTAAGAGTATTTCCCAACATTAAATGTTCCCACTGGACGTGTCTTGGTCAGCTCTCATGCCCCTTGGGCAACCGGCTTGGGAGTGTTTCTGTTCGTCCCTGGCACTTCTCCATCCTGCTCTCCCCTGAGTCTCTGCTCTCCCTGTTCCACTCGCTCTCCTCGAAAGCGCAGATGTCATCAATCACACTGCTGTAATGCAGCACAGCCTTTCCTCTCTAACCCTCCGAGACAGCTTGGGAACTGCTCATGATGGGGAATGATTTCTCCTAGCAGAAGTCCTATTTCAGATGAGAAGAGCCTATGGGGCAAGCGGAGAGTGGCCTCTCCCCTCTGGGAATACAGGGTTCACACAGTCTCTTCCTGAGGTTTCAATTAACTTTTTTTTCCATCTCCATAATTGTAAAATGAGCTAATGTGCAAATTTCTGTAGTTTTTTGGTTATTAACCAGGTTTACTGCCTCTGTTCCAAGTGGCAGAAGGACCCAGTGCAATACACAGAGCTGCCGCAAGCTTTCTCTACACTGCAGCCTGTTTGCTGGGTAAATATAATTTGCCATCAGACTCCATTTTGTTTTCCATACTTTTTTTAGTCGTATTTGCCTTACGAGTTTAGCAAACTGCTTACAGTTGTAAAGAAATTTAACACTTTCACACATTAGAAAAAGGCGAAAAGTGCTCCTTGGGGCTGCTTGAAAGCTCTGAATTCCCCAGGGCCTGGTGCTGCAAGCTGCTTCCTCAAGGTCTCAGTGCTAGCATTTAAGTGGCAGCGGGGAACTGATCAACTGGATACTCTCACTTCTACATAAAATTCTTCATGATGCAAAAATTAACTTCAAAATTCAAAAATTAAGGTCAACAGAGCTGCAGACTGATGCTACCTGGAGGGGATCTGATTTTGTGCCTGAGCAGCAGCTAGACCGAAAACCCCTCCCAGCCCATGGCAGGCTCTGTGCGGATCGCTGTCAGCAGCGGCCCTGGCCCAGGGAGCCGTCCCACCACGTGTGCTGCACAAGCCCGTGCACACATGGTGTCCTGCAAAGTCTACTGCAGACCTGCGACTTAAACTTCAACAGGACACAACTCCTTGTATCTCTTTGAGGCTTCCCAAGATCCCACAGTACGGCCTTACAGGGGAATTCAATCCCACAGTGCTGATCTTGGCAGAGGAATGAGCAAATGCCATTTTAGCGTTTTTTTTTTTTTTATAAACGCGGATGTTTCTATTTTTTAACTCTGCAGAGAGATTTTCTTACTGCCTTAGGAACTTAAACTATAAATGTCAGTAAAATAGTGTTTCCCTTCAATAATTCTACACCAGGAGAATGGATACAAACATATCCCCAGGCATAAACCAGAAAAAAATACGGACAGGTAGATTTGGGTTTTTTTTGTCTTGAATGGACCTTATGCTAAGTGATTTTTCCTAATAAATCCAAGCATTTTTATAGGGCCTTGGGTTTCAAAGTGCTACACAAACTGCAGTAGGTCAGCAAATACTTGACAATAGATCCATGCAAAACGCACACCTGAATATGTATCTAATTTGAGCTCACTGTTATCATGACCCTGCTCATGGCCTGATTGCCTGGTGGGCCGGTGGCCTGTGTGAGCATTGTGTGCATGTTATTCCCCAATCAGCCATGATAGCGGAGCAAACAATGCCCGTTTTCTTTGAAGCTCTCAGCTGTTTTGCTCCCCTTTGGCTCCCCGCTGCCTTTGCTGGGCACGAGGGAGGAGGGCAGGTTGGGAGGACTCGCCTGGTCGTCCAGGGGCAGCTCGCAGAAGGCAGGAATGTACTTGGCCCACTCCACCAGCACCAGCAGCTGCTGCTTCATGGACTCGCACACGTCCGCGATGTTGGCAATCTTCTTCCCTCGGATGTCTCCGCTCATCACAGGAACAGGGGATGATATCTGCAGGGAGTGAAGAGACCCTTCAGATTTTGGAGCCACAGAGCAAATGTGAGCAGGAAAATCCGTGGCTGGAGGAGGGCACCGAAGACGGGTGGTGACGCAGAATCTAGCACTGAGACAATTAATTTTTACTGTTGCATTTCCAGCCCCTCAAAACATGTGGCCCAGCACAGCTCATTCCAGTGTGAGATCAGCTCAGTATCTATAAATATGAAATACTTCAGAGCTGAGGCTGTGGATCGCCTAGGTAAGACATAGTGCCTTGACTAGTCTGAAACTGTAGGAGAAAAATCTCTGAAAATGATGAATTTCCACTAAAAGAATGTGCACATACTAGATCTAACAGGGATCTAACAGAGATCTAAAGTGGCTCAGATAGCAATGAGGAAAGGCAGTCAGACTTTTGCTCTTGCTGTCCCACTGTCCCCAGTAGCAGGGACATTTTGAGTCCACCTGGTTACTTAACAAGGCAGAGACCTAGTCCCCTTTTCAAAGCTGGTGTTCAGCCAGAACCACCTTATTTTGCTGTTAACAGTTACAACTGTTTATATAGTATATATATTATAGGAGTAGGAGCAGAGTCTGAGGTTGGTGTCTGTGAGATTAGCACCAGGTTATCAATATTTGACATACGTCAAAAAAATACTTTAAAGAAAACACCCTCCCTCCCTGCATTTTGGCCCTTTTAGCAAAACTGCATAAGTGCGAACATGCTGACAGCAACACAGCTCACTTCTGCATGGAGAATACTTATGATGGAAGACGCAAATGGGGCCATTTCATTTGCAAGGGGTAAGTCTGACAACTCTGCGGTCACTGGTTACAGGAGCTGGAAGAAACATCCCTCCAAAACCAGGCACCCAGCTTCACCCCCAGCTCTCATGCTCAGCTGCTCACCCAGCTCATCTAAACGTTTGCCCTTAGTCACTGCTTTATCCTCATGCTTGTGTGATCAGTTAACTCAACCCCGTCGCTGCCCTCCGCCTGCCCTTGCTGCTCGTGAACATCATCAGCTCTTCCTGCTCTGCTCCTGCCAGCACTTCAGCCCAGACCCTGCCAGCCTCCTACAGGAAATGGAGTTCAAACGCCACCTGCATTTTTTTCCAGGTTGCATTACTTGGAACTTTTCCAGCCCTGGAGCTATTATTGAATAAATAAGATTGTAAAAATCTCACCATGTATTACCCTAATCAGAGAGCCCGGAAGGCTTAGCAAATAAATAAGGACCTCTGAGTGAGTGACCTGAGATCTCAGAGAAAGCAACTCCTCAGCAGTATCTTGTTCTAATTAGCCAGGCACATAAAGGTTACCAATTAGTGTGCTGGAGCCTCTCTTGTCTAGTGAGTCTGTCTGTTCTCTGCGGGAGAGCAAGAGCTTCCCTGGATTTGTTGATGCCTGTGGTTTTTATCGGCAGACCCTCCTCAAGACTTACATATGATGCCACTGCAGGACTGAGAGTCCCGGAAATGTCCTTCCCTTGTAGATCTAGTGACTTGAGGTGCCATTATCTCACCAGGAACAGCACTGGTACTATTTTTAGAACATATATAAATACATGAAGACCTGTGCAGGACAAGGCGAGGCACAGGATGAGGCCGGAAACACTGCCAGCACCAAGGCTTGGCCCTTTGTCTTGGCACCCCAGGGCCTGGCATGTCCCCTTTTCAAGAAAGTCAACCTTGAATCCTGACCCTGGGCCCTCGCATGGAGCCCCGAGCACCAGCACATCCTGTCCTGGAGCATCTCAAGGAAACATCACTCCAGAAGCGAGGAAGAGAGCGAACAGCCAACCTGAATGTGCCTTCTTTTGAACTAGGAGTGCTCTCCCCGGCTCGCACGACCGACAGCAGTTCCTGTCTCATCGTTGTTCTTCCACAAACACCCACCAGCGACTTGTGCTCTCCTGGCCTGCCTGGAGTCCGCACTTCGTCCCCGAGGAATGCCTCCAGGTCCTGCAGCTCACATCACTTGCTCACTCTGACTTCGGAGGCTTTGCACAAACCCTGAGCTCTCCATGCTCTGTCTGGGGAATTTCTAGTGACTTCCTGCCACTTGTCTTGGCAGCACTTGTCTCTCTGGGCTGCCCTAAATGGCTCCTGCTTGAGTGGGAGTTTGAATACCCCATTGACCCTGCCCAGGTAGAGGTGAGTAGCAGTGGCTGGTGCTGCCTTCTGAGCAGAGGTGTCAGTGACAACACAGGCTCCCTGCTGCGCTGCCTCTGGCACTTGCCTAACACAGATGTTCGGAGAACTTCTCCATGTCTTTTTAACAAGTTTGCACCCTCTAAGAAATCAATCCACTCTATCTTGGTGCTTCAAAATGAGGCAGTTATGATAGCTATGAATGAGGACCTCCCTTGCACAACACTAACAATGACCTGAAGTAAGCCCACATTTCTGCACAGTATGTTATTGGCCACATTTTGGATTTAAGCTGTTTGACAACACCATATGAGCTCTGAACAGACCAAGAGAAGAATCTCACGGTTCCCCCTTTCTGGAGTCTGCCATCTCCACTCTCCCCACACGACGTCCTTTTAATACAGACTGTTTGCAGTATTCAGATTCATAAACTGGAGTCCTCTTTTAAAGTGAACATTCTAGGAAATGAGTTTCCTGGCCTTGTGTTTGTGGAAATGGCGAATTCTGTGCAAACAGAAGAACGAACATTTGCGTAATGCAAGCATGAAACCGGTTCCTTATGAAACTGTGCAGGAAGCCAGAATCCAAGTTACTAGCAGCCAGTAGGAAGGGAGACTTCTTGTGCTAGGCCAGCCCCTTGGCTCCATAAACAGACACAGCTCCTTGGATTTCAGTGATTCTACCCTATTTTACACCAGCAGGCACTCCAGCTTTCCTGTGTCCCATCAAAGCATCCGAGCACACTGCTTATAATTCAGTTCCAGACCAAAGAGCATTAAAGGAATGGTTTCAGGTAACAAATTCCTTTGAAAAAACAGTGCTGAGTTGACAGATAAGTTACTTAAAAAAGAAGTGGTAATTCAAAGACTTATCTATTAAATGCTCACCTGGACCTATTAGCCACATAACACCTGATATTTTTGTATTCACCAAAGAGGAAAGAAGAGCTACCTGTTGGGCCAGGACTTCTGCCTGCAACAAGACGTTGATGGAAGGCAAGCTGCTGTCTTCATAACTTGATCTTCGGGTGCTGATTCGGTCCCGTTCATTCTGTACAGCTGCAAGAGAGTGTTTTGGCTCAGGAGCAGCTCATTCATGGAAATACTCACCAAAACCTATCCTGCCCTTTTGGCATTCCCTTCCCCGGAGCCTTGGATCACTGAGCTGCAGTTTGACAGCTCCGCTGCCTGGCAAGGCAGAGGCGCAGCTGTGCCTGGTTTGGGGTGTGATGCCTCCGAGACCTGACTGCCTCTGGGAGCTCTATTTGAGTTGCTTCAGAATTCGAAGGCTTGACTCAAAGTCTGTAGAGTTCAATGGGAAATTTTTATTTTGAGGATCTAGTGCTAGTATTTTTGATTGCAGTTTCTTAAGGGGCTCTCGGATATTGGGGCTGTGCTTACCACTCAAGCTGTGCGAAACTGGGGAGTCTGTCTGCCTATTTTGCCTGCTTTGTCTGTCCATGTGACTTGTGAACTGCACTTGGAAGCTCTTGCTTCTCAATCCCCAGTAAGGGTATGTGCAGTCTGAAAACTTTTCTTTAAGTTAGCATGAGGAAGGAAATGCAAAACAGATACTGCCTTCAAGAGAGTCCCAGGACAGGTACGAGCCAGCCTCCTTCCCTGCTTGGTTTATTCTTGAGAAGGGACTGGGCTTTGAGGCTCAGAGATGGCAAGAGGCAAAGCAGAAGCAGCAATGTGGAGGAGGAGGGTTCCTCTATCTGTCCCAAGGCTGGGGCTAGCCAGGATGCACCACAGGCAAACCAGTCACCCAAAACCACCTGCTCAAATGAGGTATTGATTGATGACAGGGAAAATAGAGAAGTCTCTGCTGTAGGCTGGTGGCTCTCTGAATTGATACGTTCTCAATGTATAAATCCTCCTGATAAAAAGCAATAACGAGGCTGGGCCAGAAGAAAAGCCCTGCAGTCAGCAGCTGTAAATAGCTCTCAAGGTTATGTGCTTGTTATCAGGAGCAGGCCCCCGAGTTCAGTCACGCCACGATGTTTTCCAAATGTTTGCTCAGTATTAGCTGGTCATGCACCTAATGTAACTTCTATTGAATATTAACAGACATCAGCAAAGTGCTGCGCAGGGGATGAGCGGGCTCTGTGCGGAGAGGAGGATTCCTATGTTCTTCAGGAAAAGTCAAGCCAAGTTTCCTGCAACACCTCGTCCCTTTTAGAAGGGGAGAAGTGCTCAGAAACGTTCTCACAGGTCAGTATGGCACTTAGAGCAGCCAAGCTATGGGATCATATATCCCTCTCATCCTGAATGATTCCTTTTCTCCTAAGTTTCTCTTCAAGGGGGTGTTAACAGTGGGGAGCGTGGGGCTTAATTTCTCAACACCAAACACAGGGCCAAACACCTGCCTGGTGTCAACATCGGTGGATATGTCCAGTTGCGCTTGAGGTCCTTTCTGCCATGACCTGTGCATTGGATAAAATAAATCTCTGTGCAGAAGGCCAGTAAGAGCCTATATATACGATATTAAACAAGGAAACAAAATGACACTTGGGCTGTGCTTTTTAGCTGCAGGGTTCACAGAGACTGCGGGGCACCACACTTAGAGCAGCTCTACCAAAGGGTTTCCAAAATGTCCAGATCACATCTGAAGTTTCTACTTCTTGTTGACTTTGTGAGTAGTTCCCAAATGGCTCAGATGACCAGGCTATGTGGGAGCACGGATGTGAGGGCAAGTGAGCTAAGGAGCAGCAACGCAGCTACAGGTGGGATCTGTGTGCTTGAGTGGGCAGGTGGGGACACAGGAATGCTGCTGTGGATGCTTTCACAGATGTGTTTTTGCTGGCATTTTGAAGGATGCCCAGAGAAGGGGCCCTGATGGGGATGTGCGGGCTGTAGGGACAGCAAAGCCCTGACTCTGGGCACACACAGGATGCCTGTACCTTGCCTGGAGGCTTAATGAGACATTAGTGTGTGGGCTGCTTGTGAGACCTTGGTATGGACAGGAGCTGGGCAGGTGAGGAATGTGGTCCATGACTGCATACTCAACCTCTCCCTAAAACCTCCTCCCATGAATGATCCAGATCTTTGCACTTGAGGGCCCTGTGGAGGGAAGCTGGGGCTCAGCTGCCTGAGCAAACGTCTCCACGAAAGGGCAAGGACTGGCCCCAGCTGCACAGGCAAACCCTGGCCCCTGTGACTGCCAAGGAAGCAGGACAGGGAAGCCCTGCCGTGACCCACCTTCCTTCTTCATTCCTGCTCGGAAGCACTTCTTAAGCCTGCAGTATCGGCACTGGTTTCTTTTGTCTTTGTCTACCACACACTGCCTGTTAAACCTGGGAAGAAACAGAAGTGTGAGGAGCAGCCCCAGTCAGTGCCATTTCCACACTTACTTTAATGTGAGTTTCCTTTTCTGCTTGCAGTGCCCCATGACTAACAGAATGTGAACGTGACAACTGCAGTAATTCTTGCGGATCGAAACAAACCATTCCTGTTATTGCCAGTGGAAAGTCCAGCTAAATCTTCTTGCTGGCACTGAAAATCTCCTCTGACTTATCCCTGAGGTGCTGTCAGGCTAGAGCTGACAGCAGCAAGCAGGAGCTCAGGCTCCTGGCCTTGTGCACTAACCACTAGGCATAGGATGCTCAAACCTGGAGCAGGTAGAAGTGTGTGACATGGAGTCAGAGTCACCTTATTAACCTCTGCTGGAAGTTAGGTCCAAGCTAGAATGGAGGAAGAGTGTATTTATTTGTATATGTTAAAAAAAAAGGTGTTTCTGGAGCTAGCAAGGGTCAGAAGTGAGTTTAAGTACCAGAGCCTCGCTAGAGCTGTGTCTGAGGTACAGACAGGTTGCTTCTGACCTGGACAGTGTCCCTGGTGTGCAAATAAACTTCTTGGTTGCTGCACTTCAGAGAGGAGATGGGATGCAACCACCTTCTTCCTCCACACTTCTGTCACCAAATCCATCCCACCCAGAGGGGATCTCACTTGTGTGCTCCTGCACACAGCAAAAGCCTAGTAGCTGTTCACAGCATGAATTTCACTTGAAAATTTGTATGATCCTGCTCTAATTTACTGCTGATTGATCAACCTTAGGAACTAAAGACACAGGCACTCAGAGCACAGGCTGCTGTGAAGGGGAGCAGCCCCAGCCAGGCAGACTCAGGCAGCTCTTGAGAAGGTTTGTTTCCACTGTTCTTCTTAAAGCCCCAAGCTAAGATTTCCCAAAATGGATGCCCAAAAGCAGCTTTTAAAGTGTTTGTTTAGGAGTTGTATAAAAGGCCTAGTGTCCAAAGAATCAAGGACCCTTTTTCTTCCTACTGGATGTGTTGAGAGAGGGCTCCTTGGGCAGACACTCCAAATAACTCTGGGGTGCAAGCACTAATGCACTTCAAGTACTCATAGATCTGGGGCTTCTTTCTGTCACTCAGATTTTAGAGTCATGTTGCTGCTTACACTCTCCAAGTGGCTGTCAGTAATGGACCACATCTGTCTCCAGTACATCTGGAGTAAATCTACTGAAAAGCGTAAGTGATTCAGATACTCAGGATTTGAGGACTCCTGGATTTTCACTGCAAATCTTGAAGTCTCCGTTCCTTGGAGCAGGGATGGCCCCCACGGCAGCGAGAGCTATGGGCCTACTGCCAGTGACACAAACTACAGAGCTTTTGCTGGGCGAGCACCATGCAGATCCCGTCCTGGAATGGGATGTGCGGACGTGCAAGCTGCATCACCCGACCTGCTGCATCCCTGCATGTTCTTTCACCATGCAACGAGCAGTGACAGCAGTTTAGGTAGATGGCATGCATACCTCCAGCTGGTGACAGAGAAGGGATAGGGGGCTATCATGCTGCCCCTGGAGAGGGAAGGGGCTTTGCACTGGACTCAGGACGTGGAGTAGGAACATCCTCATTCCCTACAGCAGAACTTCCCTATGATCACTGCTTTGCTTGTTGGTGTTGCCCACCATGAATCTGCAAAGAGCACGTGCTTAGCCCTCACCCTGGGGTAGGACCACCTAGTGTCTTTTCTGAGTGACCCCTTGAGGTCAGTCCAGCAGTGGGGGTGGTCCCTGACCATTCCCAGGTGAAGGATGAGGTTCGGACAAGGCGGTGGAGGACACAGGGAGAGGATAAAGAACCTGAAGGGTTTCTCTGTTCAGCTCCTGGGGATCATTTTGTCCCTGCCACACAACAGGACCCCAGCTGTCCTCACCTGCAGGAGTACATGTGGTTCTTCCGGACGCTCCTTCTGAAGAAGCCTTTGCAGCCATCGCAACTGGAAGCCCCATAGTGCTTCCCTGTGGCACGGTCCCCGCAGATGGCACACAGCACGCTCACCCCCATGCTGCTGCTGGTGTTGAGGCTGGCTGCTTCTGAAGGAGATGTGTCTGCTTGGGAAGCACACAGGAAAGACGACAATGAGAATCAGCCTTACAGTCAACATTTACTGACTTAATTTACAGTGAAAGACCTGATTTTCTGAAGAACTGGACAGCTGCCGTCAGACTGAACAGGAGAGGCCTGGCCACAGACTTGCATAAGGAGCGGTGGGTGCTCAGAGTCTCTTAAACCACGTCCCTCACTGATTACATAAAAACACCCTATTTGTCAGCATGAGGCAGTTCTGAAAGGCCCAACTCCGGGGACACCTTCAGACTAAATGGAAACCTGCTGGCAGTGTCACAGAGCAGAGCCAAAATTCCTTGGGGATTTGCAGACGCTTTGGTTCTCAGTAGCATGGCCAGAGAAGGAGCTAGTGCAGAGGTAAGCTGAGGTATTAGGGCTCAGAGGGAGCTGCTGATTTATTAGGATTTTGTAGTAGAGTCTCTTTAGCCCAAGGCAGCCCTGAGCAGGAGCTAGCAGAGAAATGAGGTGAGCAGCCTGCTCTGCTGGAGTGCCCTCTCCATCAGAGATGCAGCACTGGCCTGCAGGATGTTTCTCAGGTGAGCAAACCCTCAAATACACCATAAACCTAAGGGACTTCTGCTGGAAAACACACGTGGGCAAACAGCACCCATGCAAGGAAGGATCAAGCTAACCCAGAAAGAAAGAGTGATGCTATAAAACTGAGGAAGCTTCATGTCTACAAGAGTCTTGTAACACCATGAAACTCCTTAAATCCTGAGGGGAGGCTGGCACTTATAGGGCTCTTTTGGAAGGATGGGGGGCTGCAGAAGTCTCTGTAGGAAAGGGCATGCGAAAGGCTCCAAACCACACGAGCCTTGCACTAAACCCTGCAGCAAGCCAAACAGATCTCAAGGCTGAAGGGATCAGCTCTTAACTCAGTCGATCGCATTGTCACCTGCCATGCACATTGTGTCGTGTCAGCACAGGCACATTTCCCTTCCTCCTTGGAAATACAAGGTGCAAATGATATTCAGGAACTAAAAGGCCACAGAAACCTGCTGGATTTTTAATACCTGAGTCTACTTAATCTTCTTTAACGGCCAGTATCAGAGTCAACAGGGTTCACTGGGCCCATATTCTGATCGTGACAGCAGAAACTTCTACCAGAGGCACTAAAATGTGACCCTCAGGCACCGCGTGTGACCCAGGCTCCATCCCATAACACCAAGGCCAGCATTGCAAGATGAACAGCAGCCTCTTTGAATACATTTGCTCCTTATTTCAGGATGCCCTGCAGTCAGGCTCCGAGAGGAGCGTCTGATTTAGCCTTTGCACAGTCCCCATCACATCCCTCCCAATCCAGCAAGGATGTGGTCAACTCTGTCCCCGGGAGGACCACAGCTGCGTCCACCTGGTGCCCTACTCCCCAGGCAGTGGGAACTGGGCTGCAAATGCAGCTGGGACCCATATAAAAAGCTGGTCCTGAGGAAGCTTTGCCTTTTGCTGGAACTGGGGTAGGCTAAGATGCTGCTGCAGGAGGGCTCTGAGCTCTGTATCTGATGAGCAGTTGGGCCCTTCAGCGAGGCTCAAAGCTCAGCCTGGGGCAGTTTTGTTTTCCTGCCTGCTTTCTGTCCCTTGACTTCCTTGTAATCCCCAGGTTTCTTTCCTGGCTCTCCTTGCCCAGCACTAGGAGTTGCCCCGTGAGCCCCTGGGCCCCCTTCCCAGGCCACCAGCTCCATCCAGGCTGCTCCTGCCTATGCTGACCCGTTGCCTCATAAGGCCCTGCAAGCCCCTTGCCTCTCAGATCATCCCTCCAACCAGTCTGATGGATTAAAGGTATTGCAGAAAGGTACAGTTTTAATGTCATCTAAATGGAGAGCTTGCAGCTGAGAGGAGCAAAGAGCTAATCTGCCCCTAATCACATTATTTGCATATCTGTGACAGATAAATCCCTTTTAGGGGTATATCATGCTATATGCAGATGAATATGTAACAGGAAAAGCAGGCAATATTATCTGAAAAATTACAAAACCTTAGTTTAGTGATATTTTGGGTTGGCTTATTATTTTCTATTGGGTAATTTTCCAATGAAATTTATTTTTATAGTGCCAGAGATACAGGCTTCTGGCTACCACAGTGGAGTAGGTTTAAAGGAAAAAAAAAACAAAATTGCTCAGTATTTTTGAGACCACTGAGGCTGTTTGTTCTACGAGGGTGGGACCCTGAAAGGTCCCAAAACCTGGGAACGGGGTGCATTGGAGCTGTGACAGTGGCAACTGTCCCTGCTGCATAGCCACCTCTGGGCAAGGACATCCTTGCAAGCAGGACCAAAGTGTCCTGCAGGCTCTAGCTGGGGACGGAGGCCCAGGGAGGGACTTTTCAGGCTGCCGTCTGGGTGGGAGAGCACCAGGGTGCCAGACCAGCCCTGCGGCACCTCCTGTCTCCTAAGCCGCTGACTCATCTGCCTCCAGGGCGTTCCCTACGGCTCCGAGCTGAGTCATGGAAAACTGTCCCTGTGGAGGGGCTGGGGCAGAGCCCCTCGTCATGGTGGGCAGCCAGGGACATGGAGTGACCCTGACCCCTCTGTGCATTGGGGTGAAGGGCTATGGAGAAGGGGTGAAGCCTGGGCTCCTCCAGGAGGGTCTAGACCAGGATGAGCTGCTTTTGGCACCCTGTTTCCTGGGGACCTGTGTGGAGGCCAGTGCTGGGAGCAGGGACATGGGACGGAGGCTCCAAGGGAAGGTGGTCAGAGGGCTGTAGAGCCCCAGTGCCACATCTGGGACCGAGCAGAGCTGCGAGCAGGGGGACGGGCTGCTGCCAGTGCTGTCCTGCGCGGGCAGAGCTGTGCCCTGCCACAGCCGCGGGCGGGAGGAAGAGGTTGGCCAGTCACTCTGTGCCCGTGTCAGTTCAGCCATTAACCCCAGGTTTTGTGTGGCTTTAGGGGGTGCTTGAGGAGGAACCGCCTGCTGTCTCTGATCAATGGGAATCCTTGGTCCCCAAATTTCCAATATTGCACATCCTAGTATTTTAAAGGCTATTGTACTTAAAGGCTATTGCACCGTCCAAAGGCTATTGCACCATCCTAGAAGGATCACCCTGCCACAGCTCCTGGGCACCACTTGGGTCTCTTTCTGTAACAATTTCCACCCTTGCCAGGCCCAGCTTTCTGCTCTGTGGAAACCCAAACTGCAGTTTCCCCGAGGGGAGGACAGGACTTCCCTCCGAGCCACTGGCTCCACAGCCCTCCCGGGGCGCCACACACAGCGCTGCCCCCCCGGAACACTTGCCAGGCACAGGCTTTCTCTGGGAGCCTGGCAGCACTGAGACCCATCTCCGCTCATCCCTGCTCCCTCAGTTATGCTGGTTGGGGAGCCCCGAGCTCCCCCCGGTGCCCCTGCACCCATCACCCAGGTGTCTGGGCTGGCGCTAGCAGCGCAGCTCACAGCCAGCTCCCCGGGAGAGGAGGAATCCCTTGGGATGGGAGCCCGGGAGCGGGGCACTTACCGCTGCCCATGGCCAGCACCTGCATGTTCTCGAACTCCAGAGTGGTGTACGCCGGGTCCAGCGCCGCGCTGTAATCGGCCATCTCCATGTCTATCAGGGCTTTGGAAAGGCGCATTATCATCCGCAAACACGGGCCAGATTGCACCGATTCCCTTGTCCGAGGCTATTGGCCCTTCTGCCTCCCTCTGCCTCCTCTGCGTCCCTATCTGTTGTCTTTTATTTCAAATATTTCTCTGAAAGGATTTGCTGAGCCTCAAGGCCTATACTCCCCGAGGGGTGGAGGCCGGGGGTTAATCTTTAATCATCTCACCCACTGCCGAACCAACGCCACCACGCTTTTTCTTTTCTTTTCTCTCTCTTTTTATTTTTTATTTTATTTTATTTTTTTTTGTGGTGGTTCTTGTTGGCTGTGTGTTCCGGAGCTGAGGCTCTTTGCTGGGCTCAGCTCATGGGCGCACGCAGGACTGCAGGAGAAGCTCTTGTGGCCCGGGAGGCACCTTCCTGGGGCTGCTGAGCCCTTGTGCCTTGACTGTGCCTGGGGTGGGAAACTTGGGAAACACAACCCTTCATGGAGAGCAAGGCTGCTCTTTGGGTCTCTCGCCCCATCCCCTCCGCAGCTGTCCCTTGCTTCCCCCTCTCCCAGCTCCTAGACTTTTCCCGTCCCGCAGGAGGCTGGAGCCCACATTGCAGGGCAGACGCTGCTATGCAAAGCACCAGCATGGGCCTCCCTTTCCTCCCTATAAACTGCCTCTTACAGGGCCACCTGCCCCGTAAACTGGTCCCGCTCCAGAGCCGCGGGTAGGCCCCATCGCCGCAGGGATCCCGCCAGCACCGGGCCACATGCAGCCCAGGCAGGATTTTAGGCTGACATGTCTTCAAGTTTTCACTGGGCACTGGAAAGTATGGCAGAACTCTATTCTGCAGGGTGATTTTTTCCCCTTTTGTGTGTGCAGCCAGCAGTTGTGCTCTCCCTGCAGCTACACGCTGCCCTACAGCCTTGTGCCATTGCCAGGGCCTTCCTGCCACCCGTCCGAGACCTCGGATCAGGCCCAGGATCAGTGTTGCGGATGCAGGTGCCCGGCAGGACTGTCTGTTTCTCCCATCTCACTCTCCTGAGTGCTTTCTGGGCCCCTGGTTCACCCTGGACACCTCAGCCCCCACATTGGAGAGGGTCCAGTGCAGTTTCCATTGCCTGAAAATGCCAGACAAACAAGCAGGGATAGAAGCTATTGCCGTGCAGCATCAGCAGGAGCACATGTAACAAATGATGGAGTCTCAGCTTGTGCTGCACTGAAAACATCCCATCCCTGTTATTTCACAGGTGCAATATTATTATTGCACCCAGTGCAACCAGCTGCCTTCACCTGCAAACCCACAGGAGCTGGTGCGGGCCCTGCGGCCTCCCTGAGCTGTCCCAGCCAGGGAGACTTCTCTGGTGCAACGTGACACCCAGGTCCCTGGCCCCACAGCAGCACGTGGCCCTGGGTAAGCCACGCTAGCAGCAGCAATGGTCACTGCTTGTATTTCAGGAGCACAAGGAAGGGCTGATGGAGCAGCCCTAGCTCTTAAGGCTACGAATGGTCTATGTAGCCCTTCCAAGTAGCTCTTTTTGGCCCCTGGGTTGGCACCACAAGCTGTCAGATTACCAGGAACTAATCTGAGCAGATGGGAGAGCCCCAGGTTTCTGACTTGATGCTGGTGCTCGATTTTCCTTCGCTGCAGGGGCAGCAGCCAACTGCTCAGTGCCCCAGAAAGGTGGAGCAGAGCTCGTGTGCCTGCTTGTCCTTCCCGTTGCTTTGAACAGCCCTGAGCCCCAGGCCGCCTGCATGGCATGTGCCCCAACATGGGGACACAAAGCAGAGCAGGCCCTGCAGCGGCCTCCTACCAGGGACCTCCACCCCAACCCCCGTCGGGCCGTGGTGATCCCTTTGATTAGATAAATGCTACAGACACTAGGTCAAATATGTGCAGGGTTTGCCACAGTGTCTAGTAAAATATCATAAAAGCTTGGCCCATTTTGCTCTGTTCAGCAAAACAAACGTTTTGCTTAAATAGCCTGCTGACAAAATAAGGCTGCAAAGGCCGCTTGCTCTTAGGGCAGGAAGGATTAACCATGCTAGGAATAGAAAACGGAGAGCTAGGGAGTATGGGCGAGAGAGTGAGATAAGGTGCAGGGAAGTTTGGAGAGAATTAGATGGCTCAAGGAGCCGGGAATTGTCAATGGGATGTGGAGCCTTCTGCCCGCGGGCTAGTCTTGACTGTCGTTTTCTCACTACCGGTGTCCTCTGCCTATCGCAAAACTCTTGTCTCAGCACAGAGGTCGAAGACCAAAAGGGCCAAGGACACCGTGCACTTCCTTTGCCCCTGGAAAAGGGCTCCTTGTCATGGGGGTGAGATGCCCCTCGTGGAAATGCATCCGCGGCACCCTGGGCTCGGGGTAGTGCAGGAGAATTGGGTCCCAGAAAAGTCCCTGCGTGACAACCCTGCCTGGTGGCTTTCTGGGACAGCTCCCAAGCATAGCCATAGTCCTAGCGGGACCCTGCAGACCTACAGCTCTTTAGGATGGACAGGGGCACAGCTGAAGCGTGACCTGGGGCTGGCATATCACAGCGGGGTGTCTTCCCATCCAGAGGGAGGGCAGGAAACTTCGAAGGGGCTTCAGCTACGTAACATGGGCACAGAGGGATCCCGTGCTCCATCCTAAAGGAGAGCCTTGGAAAAGGAAAGGCAGTTCCCAGAGCAGGTGCTCAGGGGATCTTCAGCTTGTCAGACCCTTTCCTTCTCTCCTCCCTTCCCAGTTTTCCATGTCATCTACTCACTACTTCATGCTTCCAGAGGCAGTTGTAAAGGAAACTGCTACAGTTACAGGAAATGAAGTATTCCGCACTGAGCAATCATTTGATTTTATCTGTTGAGTTGTAAATTCTTCTGTTGCTTTCCATGCTAGCACTTCATGACACTAATTCTGCCCCACCGATAGATCTTTCTGCTGGCAAATTCACTGAAAGTAAGAGGGATTCCCAGAAAACAAGCTATATACTTCTTAGTAAACAAGTAACTAGAGTATTTAACAAAACACTTATGGGAAGGATACTGTCCAGCTGCCATGCTTGCTAGCTCTTCATGTGGGGTGGGGGAGTGAGGCTTCTTCCACATGGATCTCCTGGCCTTTCCTGAATGTACATCCTGGGCTCATAGGGTGGTTCAGGCTGGAAGTCCAACCTTCTGCTCGCAGCAGGGTCAGCTATGAGAATAGATTGGGATGCTCAGGCCTTTATCCAGGCTTTTCTTGGAAATCTCCAAGGCTGGGGACTGCTCAGCCTCTCTAGATCACCTTGGCTGGTTAATTTTCTCCTTACATCCTGTCTGAACCTCCCTTGTTTCAGCTTGCGCCCATTGCCTCTCATTCTCTGGCCATACCCTGCTGAAGGCGCCTGGGTCTGTCTTCCCGACACCTTCCTCGTGGCTGTGACGAACCCCCCTCGCGCTGTCGGTTGTCTTGATCCCCTGGGACAGCAGCACTGCCCTCACGCCCATCGCCTGGGACCCTCTTGGGTGTCACCCACAGACTTTCTGGCACCCATGATCCTCCTGGTCTTTGTTTTCCCTGTAGAGCCCGGTGTCTCTAAGAAATGCCCAGCAGAAACAGGAGCCAGGAGGGCTGAGCTCTTCCCACGGACGGGTTGGCAGGGCTGCATGGCTGCTGCTGGGAGATGCACAGGTCACAAGGTATCACGTGGCGGCTTTGTGCCCCGCAGCTCAGCCGCAGGTGCTTTGCCTGGGCACGCGAACGAAGCAGAGAGATGCTCTGGTTCCGAAACCTCTCTGGCCTCGAGAAGTTGTGAACGAGGTTGCAGTTGTGACATCCCGGCCCGGCTTCCTGGGTGCCTGTGCAGGGGTTGCTGCTGCGAACGCCTCTCCTCAGCATCGCCCAGGGAGCTTGAGGCCGCGTTAAAAGACAAAGAACAAAAGTCCCAGGGGAACCTCGCCAGCATAGTCATCTCCACACATGCAAAGGTCCCTTCTGCCTTTTTTTTTTTTTTCCCCTTTGAAATTTCAAACTCCAGTTTGTGGACAAAGTCCTGCCTATCTGAGAATATAGATCTCCGACCACTGACCAAACTCCATTCCAAGCAAATCTCGAGGTCTGCTTTTCCCCTTGCCCACGGATCCCTCCACTCAGCCCCTGGATCTGCTGGGATCACACCAAGACTTTTGCACCAGGACAGAGCTGTCGAGCTTGCGCCAAGTGGATTTGCACCCTTCAACCTCAACTGGAGCAGCTTCATTTCTAAACATGGAATGGGGAAGGATCATCTGGAATAATCAGGTAGGATCCCTAACACCTGTAATTCATCCGGGCAGTCATTACAGAGGGAGAATGAGAAGGAGAAACAAGGGCTTCCATTGTGCTTATACTGGCAATTTTAGGTCACCATTTAAATTAGAGAAGAGAGAAAAAAAAAGGCAGCTTCACAAGGGATGGAAAACAAGGGAGAACACAGGCTCTTGGAGGCAGAGCCACTCTACATAGTTAACTGATAACTTCAATTTGTCTCTTCCCTCTCATCTTTTCTGATTCTCCTGATTAAGCTGAACTTATTCTCATGCTAATCATTTCTTGACCTGTTTATTCTGCATTAAAAAATTAACAGAGAGCAGTTTACTGCATGACTTGTTCACACAGAAATGCTACAGATTAGCAGGCAGGCTTTAAGCCTCTGTGCAGGACTTTTGGATCTAGCACCCAGTCTGCACAGCTGGAGGATGGGATTTTTTTTT
>VWPW01001602.1:0-13389 GCA_013389825.1 Crypturellus undulatus
TAATATGTTGGACTTCAAAGTGAGACCTGTGGAGACACAAAGATTTGTTTTCACCTCTACATTAAGGAAAGTCAAAGTGACAAAACCCCAATCTTTTCATGAGGGGGGAACAACGGGTCCAACGCAGCAAGCACGCTGTTCTGCAACAGCACACATGGGAAGAGCTGAGAGCTTGAAAATTAATTATTCAGAGAGGTTCACACTACTCATAATCCACTCACCTCAGGTCCCAAAGTCTCCATGGCAGCTCACGGGGCTGATTCATGCTTCTTCTTGAGACCTGAATTTTTGCAGAAAGAGCTGCATTGGCAATTAGATGTATGGATTGGAAATATCTTTGTGAAGCCATTTCTGTATTTAAGGGTCAAACCGTGGGGACTGGGACTCAACTGTGGAGGTCTCAGGAGTCAACTCCTGTCACCATTGCTCTGAGGTAGATCAGCCAAGTCGTTTCCCAAGAGCTGGGAGCGAAAAGATCTCTTCCTGCCAAATGTGCTGTTCCTGTCACCATGAACGCAACTCCAGAGTAATTTTTGGAACCTGTCTGGCCTGGGAAAGAGAAGCAAGTTCACTTGCTTTAGCTGTCAGCAATCTGCTTTATCTTAACATCAGCTCGTCCTTCAGGTCAGCAGGTCGATTGTCTCCAGGGTTGATTTCAGCTCTCATTGCCACCAAACCAGCCAAACGTGAAGATATTGTGTGATGCAATGGAAATGAAGTGATTACTATAGGCAGTGGGCACTGGTATTATCATTGGCTACNAGCAGGTCGGTTGTCTCCGGGGTTGATTTCAGCTCTCATTGTCACCAAACCAGCCATAAAAATCTTGTGTGATGCAATGGAAATGAAGTGATTACTATAGGCAGTGGGCACTGGTATTATCATTGGCTACCCAGCAGCTCCTCACATCTTGTTAGGTCCTGCAGGAACTTCATAGCATAACTGCAATCAGTAATACAAATTACACTCAGTTCCTCTCCTTTTAATCACCTGATATAATTAAATTGCAGCCAGCAAGGCACTCACTTCTTTAAAAGTTGTTGAGGAAGGTATTCAAATAAGCCCTTAGAAAAACAGTGGATCCGAAGCTCCTTCACACAATAATATCTACCCCATAAAAATGCCTAAATAAATAAATAAATAAATAAAACCCCCAAAATGCATGTCCCGCCCTTTCAAATCTATTCAGGGAATTAGTTTCCCCTCTCATGGCATCTGCTGACATGTAAGCACAGCTGCAACATCAGCCATGATTCCTCTCCAGGACTCTGGAGTTTCAATCCAGCTGTTTTCTTGCAGCATTTTCACCCAATGCCTTCAAGGGTGATGATGATGATGACAAAGAGAAAAGAAGTGAAGGTTGCCAGTCTCTGCATGGGTTGTGTGCTCAGCGCCTTGCAGGGGTGAACGGGGCAGGCTGGAGATAACTGCATCCACCCAAGGTAGTTACAGCACCTCGGAGATGATCCAGATCTCTGGGAAAACAGGCTTCCTGCAAAAATGAGGGACTCAAATCCAGCCAAATGAAAGAAGGAGAAAGGAGGAAAAAAAAGAGCTTTCCAGAACTATAGTTGTCTCTTTTAAAAAACTAGTAATGTTCCTTGCAAGAATGCTTTGGTTTGCTTTGCATTAAAAGACATTTATGTTACTTGTAGGGGATGCACAGTCAAGAATAAAAATCTAATCCTGTTACCTGCGTGTCCTAAACACTCCAGTGCACTGCAGTTGTTTTTTCAATAAAAACCTGTACGTGCAGAGAGTATTTTAGTACTAAAGCTTTTCTCTCAGACTCTTAAAAACAGCAGTAACCAATGAATGGAAACAGTGTGTGAATTGGGAAGGTCTTATGTGTGGTGTGCTTCTGGGTCAAGTCTTGACCCAGAAGTTCCTTGAGCACATCTGTGAAAAAAGCGGACCTGAGATGTTCCCCAGGGCAATGGAGAAAAGGGCATTTTGTGAGAAAGAGGCAAAACCGGGGACATTATGAGTAGCTTGCCCTGACATAAAGCAAACTTGGAATAAATCTGCCTGAGTACCACTTCCTTGGTCCCTCTGCCCCAGCATTAAGTGTGGGATGGCGTACCAGGCGCTGCCAAGAGAGATCCCTCCTCTCTCCTGGGGGCACCTCCTAAGTCCAGGGTTTGCAGGGGTTGCATCTTAGGACAATTTAAGTATAGAGCAGCCCTCAGTCTATACGTCCCAAGGGTGGGCTATGTGAGTGAGTTACCTGCTTCAGCCTTCAGAGCAAGACTGCAAAGAGGGCTTGATGTAGGGCTTGCTTTGAGTGCACTCTGTAGTTAAATGCCAGTCTCTAGACACTTGAGTTTTGGAAGGTTTAATTCTCTGAAGAAAAAAAAATATATACATACATATATATATAAATATATATATATATAAATACATATATGTATATATATGTAATATATATGTGTATATATATATATATATGTATATTCTGCAGTGCTTCAGGAGCTAATTTAATGTCTCATGCTGAGCTTGTTACTCAAAAGCCAGGAGCAGACAAAACTGACCTTTCTTCCTGACTCTTGTCCGTCAGGACAGCTTCACAAAAACAGTGTCTTAAGCTCGCTCAGCTTTCAGTGCTGCACCGAAACCGGTTTAAAAGCTGTTTAAAAAGATCTTCTAGCACAGGAAGATACCCAAACGATGGAGTCTGACATTTTAGATAAATCTAAGCAGATGGCCTTCCCCTTTTTTTCAAACAGAGATCTCACTGACTTGCAAAGGACCTACCTATGTCTTGACAGGGTATCAATGAAAATGCTAAGGTCTCATAGTTTTGTATTACATACTGAGATAATTCTTCCCAACCATTTCTCTTGGGTTTTCAGAGCTGTTTTAACATGAAAGAGTCACTACTGCTTTGTCTAAATTCATTTTTTTCAAAGACAGCAGAGGCTACGTGGCTCTAAAATATTAAGTGTTTTGATAGTGTTATTTTGAAAAGTTTTTTTTTTTACCTCAGGTAATTTTAATGGGAAGAGATAAAATAGCAAAAAGCATCTTCACTTCCACTTAACATCACAAAAGGGAAATGTATTGACTAGAAAATAGCATGATTACAGGGAAAAAAAAAAAGAAATTGCATTTTTCTCTCTTTGCATATATTATTTCTAGTATATACTCAGAAGCGTCTTCATTACAGTTTGACAATGCAGTGCGGGCTAGGGTATATACAGCACTGTATTTGAATATACAGCAAATCAGGAACCGTAGATAAATTAACATGGACATTTAAAAGAAGAAAAAAAAACTCTAGTAAGAGAATGGCTGACATTCAGATGATTCACCACATTTCTCAAATCTCAAAGCGTGTATTTGCTCTAATGGAGAAGTACACTTACGACTATATAATGACTATATAACATATGAGTATAATTTACTTCGTGAATAGTAAGGTTGAGGTAGGCAGTTACACTGATAAGGAAGGTCATGGGGACAAGCACAAAGTCATAATGCTGAAAATCACAGGCAGAAGCAGCAATAGAGTCATAGCAGTCCGTGAATGAGATGACAGCACCCCCTATAACTGCACAGATACAGAAAACAATGAAAATATATCAAGGAGCTAGTTTAAAAATGCATTTTCATACAGTTATTTATTGAATGAAATATCCGTCTAGTCTGCCTAAGCTACTAGAATTACCCCTACAGGTTCTGTCTAAAGAGCTTTACCCACCAGAAGATGTAAGTTGCTTCCCTCTACTGACCTTTGGTGTCAATATCAAGAGGGAAAGCACAGCTTAAAAAGAGTCGGTCCTAGACGACTTTGTAATTACAGATCTTTTGATTAATAATGGGAACCCTCTGTAGAGGTAAACAGGATGACAAAAAAATATACATTGCAGCACAGTTAAAGTCAGACAATTCTCTGCAAGCCCATGTTGAAAACAAGTTATTTGTAGCCCCTGTGGTTAACGCTTATTTTCCTGAATACAGAATCTCATCTGTCCCTTTCTTGGAGAGAGTGAGAGAGAAAAAAGCAACGGACAAAAAGTGACAAGCAATGCAAAATTACTCCCCCGCAGTCTATTCTGTTATAGGGAATTTGGATGACCAGTGAAGCGGGATGTTCCAAGAGGGTATGGGACAGAGAGAGGAATGTTAAATAGCCTTCTGTAGCCTTCAGTAATACCTGTTCAATTATTACAATGATAGCTTCCTTTAGGACACCACATTCAGACAGATGAAAAATACCTACTCTACTCCAGACAACTCAGAGTCAGCCCAAACACAGATACTGAGTGCGAGACTGTGTCCTCTGAAGGAAGGAAAAATGTGCCCACTATCATAACAAAACAGGAGGAAAAACTAACTCCACAGTTTATCTGTTCTATTCTAGATCACAGTATTTTATGATGCTTCTCAACAACCCTTTTTTTTTTGTTCAATATTTCTCTTGCTGATTTACACAGAATTCACATTGAGACTGGAATCATTAGGTTGCTACAGGCTCGGAGTAGATCAATGTAGGATTTTAGTTCAGTATACACTGTGTGTCACAGGCATTTCTCTCTTACAAATAAGAACCACCAGTCACTAGCTCTGCAGGTCCATAGATTTTTTTTTTTTTTTAACTGACCAGTACTCGGCACTGTCCCTCAACCCCAACTTGTTCTTACTGTAACTGCAAACAACTGCAACAGGATTTGGACAAGAGGCAGCTATGTGGCATGACTGGTGTGCACCTCACTGCTCTGCCGCCAGAGGTTCTTCCTTGGTCTCCTGCTTCTCCAGTTCTGATTCCGGAGGGATGAGGCACTGAACTTCTTCAGTACTGATCGCCACTTTATCAGGCTGCAGCCACCGCTTTAGATGTTCCAGTGTGCTAAAAGAAAAAAAAAAGGACATTGAACATAAAATAACTATAAAAACTTATAGGAACATTAAAAACAAAGTCAAAAGAATACTTCAGATATATTTCTTTCAGTTTTGTAGACACTTCTATTGCCACACACTAGATAGACCATAAAATCATCTGTGTGCTGGAGGAGCAAGCAGGATCCTTCCCTGTAATAATACAGAAGCACCATGCTTGACACCTCCCTACAACACTGTCAGCAACATCTTTAAAAATCAGGACACTGCTCATAAGGAAAACATTTCAAAGTGTAGAAAACATCCTCAAACAGAATTCAGTCTGTTTTGTTGTAGCTAGGCTTTTTCAGCTATAGTTAGAAATGTTTTATTCTCTCTTGCTGGTTTTCTTGATGAACATAATCCTTAGCAGGTACATAAAGTTCTGTATTCCTAAAGTATTAGTTTGCCACTGTAGCCAAAGGCTAAAATTGAGGTTTCAGCTTTCTAGGATGGAGGTAAAAGCTAGCATTAAAATACAAAAATACAACAAACCTGGTCAATGACGATGAGGAGTAGGAAACAAAAACAAACAAAAAGGCCCCTATGAATCACATATACAGAGAGCGACCATTAATCTTTGCTAGCACAACTAACACCACAAGGTTAAGAAAAAAAAACAGTGGTATGCATGGTACGTATACTTCCTAGAATGCTAACCATCCTATGGATACTATACAAACATATTAATACACTAATATATTTGTTATTTTATAGTCGATTTCTAAATGATTGGCCTCACAGGAGCTGATCTGATGGGAATCAAATAGTTCAGTACCTCTCAGAGATGACTTCTACCTTCATTTAATCAAATTTGAGTGAGAAAAATTTTCATGGATAACACTGCCAGCCCTTAAAAACACTTACAGAATAGAAAGAGCACATAGGTCTGCAAATACACGATTTTTTAAAAATATATAATGCATCCAAGCTAAATGGCTTGAAGAAAGAACTAAAAAGCTACCTATAAATATTATTTTCATACTTAGGCTCCAAAAGTAGCTTAAGCAGGTTTTCTTCAAAAGAGACAAAAAGAGCTTTTCAGTAAGAAGCAATCATGAAAAATGTCAGCTCAGAAAGCAAAGATATCGAGAACATTTTAAGGGATTGAGAATCCGAGACTGCTAAAGAAAAAGACTTTCATATTAAGTCATACATCATATGTAAAAAGATAATGCGGGAGAGAGCAAAAGCATTGTAAGACAAGCACTGAACTGAAAGCCAGTTATTCAAGCAAGCCAATCTCAGGACCGGCATAAACCCAAAATAAAGAGCTTGTGCTTAGGCAGGACTTTAAAAAGTACAGGGAACGGCCTAGAATTCACTTGTAAACTTAAGCTTTTAAAAAAATAGTAATAATAATTTGAGATGCTTTAAACATTCCCTGCTTTGAATGCAGCAAGGGAAATCATCAAGCAGGTTCAAACTGTAAATGTCCTGGGTATTTTCCTCCATGGGGGTGGCAAATGGTACTTACCAAATGGGGGTGGCAACAGTACTTACTGTTTCAGAAAGGCTGCAAGAATCTTGACGAAGTTGCCATGAAATATTATCTTTCCTCATGATGCCCTGAAACAATTCCTGGCCAGAACTTATTTTACTTTTTAAGAAATAAAGTCTGACGCATCTGCTAATACTGCCTGAAGTGGTTGTCCTTCTTTGTTAATTTGCTTATTACCTCTCATCAGCTTCATGTTCCTCTACATAAAATTCAGACTCAAACTTCTCCTGCAGGAACCTGTCCCAGCATTCCTTCCTGGCCTGGGAAAGAGTACGCAACATATCCTTGGAGGTCACCTCTTGAGACAAGCCTTTAATTGTCATGAGTCTTCTCTCTGCAAAGAGGCAAAGAAAGGGTCGTTTTTTTCCTGTTTTTTTTTCAGGGAAACTCGGAACTTTTCAATGAAAAAGGTTAAGTAAACTCTTCAAGATTAATTCATATTTAAAACTGAATTACTTTTGCAGAATTTCAGGTCTGCGTGCCTCTATTTCTCGTATATAGATATTTATATTTTTAGGGATACCTCTGCGGAAATAAGCCTTAGGCAGTCAATTCTCCCCAACATTGCTTCCTATTATCTTCTGCCTGAAAAAACTCAATTTCAATGAAAACACACAGAAGGGTAGAGAACTCCAAGGCATTAAGTTCCCAGATTTCCATACAAATGGGCATGAAGTATAAATGACACCAACAGCGGTGTAAAATCCAAATCATGTGCACACAGAGGGGAAAAAACAATGCAGTCAGTACCATAGTGTTATTAATCGGATATCCCCCAAGAGGAGCAATTGGCGTCATGTTGCTGTGGTCCCCTTGATCCGATATTAAGAGCTCTACTTGGCGCTCAGTGAAATGACAGTCTAAGACAATAACTGAGGCAAAAGGGAGAAGCTTGGCAGAAATAAAAGCTTAGAAGCCCACGTCTGACATCCTTTTCCTTGTTACGTGGAAGACTCCTTGCACAAGCCAGCAAAGGAGCACTGCGGACTGACCCAAACTCAAAATAATCCCGCCGGAGGGAAGGAAAAGGAGAAATAAAAGGGATGCAAAGATGGAGGATTCGCCTGTGAGCAGAGGGAGCCGCTGCCTTGTGTCATCCTCGCACAGACTCGGTGTAAAACCCTTGAGTTTTATAATTAGGAGAATAGAGGAGTTCGCTTGGGAGCAAGACGTTCACTTCTGTGCTGGAGGACAGGCAGTGCAGACACCGGAGCCCTCCCGGACACCTACCTAGGGAGGCCAGATAGACCTGGGAGTCCTTCAGCGGGGCCCAGGGCTTGAGGCCGCCGCGGGAAGGGCCGCCGGCTGACGCATCCGCCGGGCCCCCGGTCTGGGCGCAGGAGTCGGAGAAGGAGTCGGCGAAGGCGTCGCGGGCGGCCGCGTGCTCGGCGCCGGGCAGACGCGGGCAGATTTGGACCCAGAGGGCCTCGCCAGAGGCGGCCGCCACGGGCTCGGCGCTCTCGATCATCCTCATGGCGGAGCCCTGGGGGCGGCGAGAGAAACCGTCAGCGCCCCCGGAGCCGGAGCCGGAGCCGCAGCCTCCTCCGCGGACACCAGGCCCGGACCCGCGCCCGGCGCTGCCAACACAGGAAGCCGCCCTCGCCGCGAGCCGATTGACGTCCAGGCGCGGCCAATCGCCGCGCTCCACGGGCAAAGGCGAAGTTGCCCATTGGTCATCCCGCTCTCAGAGGGCGGGCATACAGGGCTGGGCGGGAGCGGCTCTTGAGCCCGTCGGGCGCCATCTTGGCAAAGGGCGGAAATGCTTCTGCGCCGGGGGCGGGAGGTTGCAGCCGTTACCCGTAATTAACGGCTCCCAGCGGCGGGTGGGGGCCGTTGCGCGGCTGCGCAGGTGAGGTTCGCGCTTCTAACGTGGGGAACGGAGGTGTTTTAGCTAGGGTAACAGCTACAAACTCAAGTTACTGCTGAGGAACGGAGAGGTTTTGGGGGTGTCTGTCAAACCACGGCTTATATACTTTATATATATCTATATGTATATATATATATTTTTTTTTTTGTAGTGTTTTTCACTGACGGACAGCCCAGGCCTGGGAGGCCACTCGTGTGGGATGAGTTGTCTGCTGCAGCGGGTCATCGTTGCGCTCATGGGACTGCTTTTTGCGAGAACGATGGCTTGGACTTCGAGTGGGAAGACGCACCGCGAGCTGGTCAACAACCTGTACAGTGAGTAGCAGCCTAGGGCTCTCTTCGGGGCAATGTTTAAAGCTGCTGATACCTTATTGGTGTTTATAAGGGTATTTAATGTCACACGGTGACAGGTTATAATGCTGCTCCCTCTGAAGCATCTGAGCTGGTATCACATGGATGTCAGTGTTTGTCCCACTTTGAGCTTACTCTATTTATAGTTGGAAACAAGATGTTATGCCAGAAATAGCAGAGGAGACTATCCATGGCCTTCCTTCCACTCCCCCAAAATGATAAACAAATGACAACTCTTTAAAATGCTGCAGAACGTCACTGTCGGCCTCGTGCTTCTCTGCAGTACCACCGTAATGTTCTGAACAGCAGCCTGGAGCATACTTAAAAGTAGCTTTAAATTTCCTCTGCTGCTGAAGTCATGGTGGTTTTCTCCCTCCAAGAGTTCCCTCAGATCTGAGAAATAAAGGAATGATTAGTATTTCTGCAGTCATTGCTCTTAACTTCAGTTCCTTTATCCTACGAGTGTTATTTAAACTGGACTGAAGTTTCCACACTCGGGAGTGAAAGTGTGACTCTCTAGTTACTGTTCATTGTGTTTGGCAGTTGCAGAAACTGTACCAGAAACTGAAAAACACACTGTTTTATTTGCAGTTTTGTGGTTTTTTGTTTTTTTTGCCTGTTTTCAGATCACTTGTTTAAGGACTCTCAGTTTTACTGCTAATTCCCTGAACTGGGTGCCCTTCTAGATCTGTTCGTGCTATAATCCTCATGGCTCTGCCTTCTCTTTCCTTCTATCTCTGTCACAGAAAAAGGCATAATTAAATCCCAGCGGGTCTTTGATGTATTGCTGGCTACTGACAGAGGTCACTACATCAAGTATTTCCCATACATGGATTCTCCTCAGTCTATTGGTGAGTAACTTAAGGGAGGGTATCATCACTTTTAAGGTGTTTGAATTGGCTGTGCTAGTCCCAGTAATCCGGGGGCCTGAGATGGATTGTCAGGACAGAGTAGCTACATGTTCTGTCCTTAAAACAGTGGCCAAGTTTTAACATGGGTCAAATAGGGAGGGACATTCATCTATTTCAGCTGTGGAATGCACCATTCAGTGCAACTGCCTTGGATCTGCTTGTGATCTACTTTCCCTGGAGGAACTGAATGAGCACCTGCCTGCTAAAGGCTGGAACTTGCACTGGATTCTTCCCACTAGACAGCATTTCCATATTCAAAATCTTGACCACTTGCTATGAATTATGCTTATGGAGCAGAAACAATATGTGGGTTATGACAGCTGAAGAGCATTTTTGTGAATGAGACAGCAGGGCCCTGGAGGTAGCAAGAATTGGTTGCCTTGCTCTCATTAGCAGTCTGATGGGGGCAAATTTTAGGTCAGGGAAGTGGTTTAGCAAGGTGAAAGAGCCTTCTGATACTTTTTAGGGGCCTGGGGAACAGAATAAAGAGCTTTTCACATCAGTAGTGATGATGATAATTAATTGGATGTTGTCATCTTTGTCTCTTACTAGCATTTAACTTTTTCACTGTTTTATCTTTGTCTCTTACTAGCATTTAACTTTTTCACTGTTTTCCTTTTAGGATACAAGGCTACAATCAGTGCACCACATATGGTGAGATGAATCTTTCCACTTATAATAGAAATGGAGAATTTTTTTTTTTTTAAACTTTAGTATTACAGTATGAAGGTGAAACAGGTGCCCTGTGCATGATTACTGTGCTTATGTCTTTAGATACTGTATACATGAGGGATTTTTTTTTTTCTCAGACAACATTCTGTGTTACTGGCTAACCATTAATGTTGTTCTGTTATTGTGCAAGACCTTTTTTGTATTTCCTATCCAATTACTGAAACGCTTCCCAAATGCTCTTCTGCAAAAGGTGTTTCTGATCTAGCACTCAGGCTCCAAATGTGTCAGATAGAACACAGACCTGCTGTATTTAAATCAGAGCAGATAATGCTTAGTGTTCTAAGCATCTAAGAAACTAACAATTTGGGGAGGAGAATAATGGTGTAAATTGCAGGATATGTGAGAGAAATAGCTTTGTGTAAATGCAGTGTTACACACTTTCTGGTCACTCTTGTCCACCCAGCATGCGCATGCACTGGAGCTGTTGAAGGACCAACTCGTGGAAGGTGGCAAGGCACTGGATGTTGGATCTGGAAGTGGATATCTTACAGCTTGCTTTGCCAGGATGGTAAGTGGAGCACAGAGTAATTAGTAATTACTAATTAGTAATGTAGGTCAGGACAGGTAGCTTGATCAGGGTGTTAATTCTCCCCACACTCCCTTTTTAAAACTTCTTCCTTTTTTTGTGTGTGGTTAGCTCTTCTCTTCCCTGATCAGTTTGCAGTAAAAACAAAGCCATTTTGGAATCTAAATGTCTGTTGTACCTGCCAAAGGATGTATATTAACAAGGTGTAGCTTGAGAAGTTTCTGTTAATCTACTATGTGAGTTTGTAGGTTGAGTTTCCTACTTTGTTTCTAAAGTAGTTGTAGTCTCTTCTCTAAAATTCTCTGTGCATCTGTGTGATTTGTTATAAAGCAGATGGAGTTATCCTTCTGCTTGATTAAGCTGCTTGCTTGCTGCTTGCTTAATCAAGAACGGGTCCTGCCAAGGAAGCTATCAGTTTTACTAAATTATTGCTTTGGAAATGAAGGATTACTAGAAATCCCCATAGGAAATGCTTGTGTATTCCTTAAGTAGCTTGAGCTACTCCACCTTAACCTAGGTAACACAGGATTTGCATCTTGGTCAGAAACTTTAAAGTTTGTTCCTGAATTCTCCAATACTTATGGTAGGCTGTGCTATAAAATGTGTTCCTGTATGTATAGGATAATGTTTGTTTGCTCTTTCTTGTTCTCAGGTGGGCCCAACAGGGAAAGCTGTGGGTGTTGAACACATTAAAGAATTGGTACATGAATCCATTAGAAACGTCCAAGAAGATGATCCAACTTTGCTTAGCTCTGGCCGTGTAAAACTTGTGGGTGAGCATGTGTCTTCCCTTCTGTAAAGAGTCATTAGCTGTGGCTGTCTGCACAACTCTGCTGCTGAAAGCTGTAGTTCTGCTGTGTGTTAGGTCTGAGCTGCCCACCACGTTGCCAGAAACCTCTGGTCAAGAATGCTGTAAAATGAGCAACTGTTTAATCTTAAGAGTAATCTTGCCAAATATCTTATTGTGGAGGGTGTAGTTACTGTCTTCATGTGGGAAGAGATCCTCTTGGCGGGGTTATATGATGTGTGGCTGTGGGTGTATCGGAAGAGGGCTGATCCTGCCTGCTTTTCCCCACTTGTAGTTGGAGATGGCCGGCAAGGATACCCTGAAGAGGCTCCTTATGATGCCATTCATGTTGGAGCAGCAGCAGCGACTGTACCGAAGGAGGTGAGATTGATAGTGCCAGATGGCTGTTTCCATTGTCTGCCTTCATCAGCGGCTGCAATTAAAACTGATAATTAGGAAGCCACAGGAATCTTCTTTTTCTGTCTGCTTGCCAGCTCTTTATGTGGAGCTGTCAACCTTGTGCCTTGGAAGGTGTTGCGACCTTCAAAACTTCCAACTTGTCTCGCTTCTGTTGCCTCTCTTGTTTGTTGTTTTGCGGGGCAGGAAGATGGTTTTTGTGGTGACTCCGTTGATGCTGATTTCTCTGCTTGCCAGTTGCTGAACGAATTGAAGCCAGGAGGCCGACTGATCCTGCCTGTTGGTCCTGAGGGAGCAAACCAAGTCCTGATGCAGTACGACAAAACCAGCGACGGGCAGATCGTTGAAACCCAACTGATGGGGGTCATCTACGTTCCTCTCACAGATAAGGAAAAGCAGTGGCCTCGGTAAAAACTTCCTCTCCCTCGAGGAACGCGTCTCCTCACAACTATCCCTGTGACCTTGCTTTCCTTGACTCCCAGCATTACTGAGAGATTTCTGGAATCTTAGCAGATCCTGTTTTTAGGAGAAGAAAGAGGCTTGGCTGGTAAGGCCCAGAAGGAGAGCAGTTAGAGATCACAGACTGACTGGAATCCACTTTCACAAGTGCTCTATCTGTGTCCATTTTTTGTCACCGAGTCCCAGGCAAACCTGCGATAGTAACTCTTGGTTTTTCTTTGTCTCAGGGATGAAATCTGACGGATGGATATCTAGAGTCACCTCAGAAAGCTCATGAAAGGGACTTGAGACTGTAGATGTACACGTGTGGGTGTTCTTTTTGGTTTTGGGGGGTTTTTGTGAGGGGGGGTTTTGTTGCATTTTTGTTTGTGTGTGGTGGTGGTTTTTTTTTTTTTTTTTTGAGGGGGGGTTTGTTGTGTTTTTGTTTTCTGGGAAGTTTATCAGTGGTCATGCTGGCAAAGGAGAGTTCTACTTCTAAAAGAGCTGGTTGCAGAAGAATGGAGAGAGACAGAGCGGGGCATTTTGCCCCGAGCCCATGCCAACGCAGCAAGTTGATTTGGGGGAAGTCCAGAAATCCTCTTCTGATAAATTACCAGTAACAGCTCTTGGCACAGAATTTCCAAACCAGACTGAAATACTTAAAAAAAAAAAAAAAAAAAAAAAAAAAAANAATACTGACTGCTTCATCTAATGCTTGAAGAATGGAGAGAGAAGAGAAAAAAAAAAAAAAAAAGACGGTTTTGCCAAACTGCATTGCGAGAGCGTGTTTTCTCGGCTGCTGGACTTGCAACGCGCCGTCCCTGTGGGATTTGGGGGGAAAAAAACGCCTTTTCCGATGTGTCTCTCTCGGGCGCCGCCTCCCGCTCTTTTTCCCGCCTCGTTCCCGCGCGCGCGCCGAGCGCGTCACGGCGGCGCTCGCAGCCCATTGGCCGCGGCGGCGGCGCGCGCGCGCGCGGGATGG
>VWPW01001602.1:13477-43704 GCA_013389825.1 Crypturellus undulatus
CGCCACGTGCCGCCGCCGCGGCGGCTGCGGAGCGGCGTGGGCTTCGGCGCGGAGCACTTCGCCGAGACGCGCTGCTACGTGGAGGGCGGCCTGCGCAAGGTGCGGCCCTACTACTTCGAGTTCCGCACGTACTGCAAGGGCCGCTGGGTGGGCCGCAGCCTGGCGCACGTGCTGGGCGCCGAGTTCCGCGCGCGGCCCCTCGCCGCCTTCCGCGCGGCCGCCCGCGCCGGCCGCCTGCGCCTCAACGAGGAGCCCGTGCGCGACCTGGACACCGTGCTCAAGGTGGGCAGCGCGTGCGCGTTGCAGCGCCCTGGGGGTTTCTTTCTGATGTGTCCAGCGCAGGGTTGTCCGTTGAGGGCAGGCATTGGACTCATATTGCAACGCTTGACCCGCTTAAATCATCATTTCTAGGCTCATCTGTCTTCTGTTTGCCCCATCGCATCAAACGCGCATTGCATGTGCCAAAGCATGGTGTTTAGGTTGGCCGAATTCCCTCTAATCACAGAATGGTTGAGGTTGGAAGGGATTTTTAGAGATGCTCTAGTCCAACTTGTCTTTTTCCTTCTTCCCCCCTCCAGAATAATGACTTGCTCAGGAATACGGTGCATCGCCACGAGCCTCCAGTGACTGCCGAGCCCATCCAAATTTTGGTGGAGAACGATGAGGTGGTGGTTGTTGACAAACCGTCCTCCCTGCCGGTGCATCCGTGCGGCAGGTTTCGGCACAACACCGTCATCTTCATCCTGGGCAAAGAGCATAACCTGAAAGAGCTGCATACAATTCACCGGCTTGATCGCATGACCTCAGGAGTGCTCATGTTTGCCAAGACTGCGGAGGTATCCAAGAGGATTGATGAGCAAGTTCGGCAGAGACAGGTGAGAACTAAAGGCTCCTGGGGTCTCTTTCATGACACCTTCTTGAAACAGGTTTGGCCGAAGATCAGTTAAGTCCTTGATCTCAGCAAGGCCAAGTTCCCAGAACAGCCTCTGATCGTCTTCATGTTCTTGTTGTGCAAGGTGTGGGAAGCCTCGGGATGGAAAAAATGGGTAAAAAATTGCTTTATTTTGGTACTGCTAGGACAAATGTGGCTTCCTTCCCAAAGACATTATGTTATAGCAGTTGGAGATTGGTTTTACTTCTTATCAGAAGCGTCAATCACTTCAGTCTTTAAAAGATTTAGAAGTGCAGTGGTTTTTTTTCATTTGTTTGGTTTTTTCCCTTTTTTTTTTTTTTNTTTCCTTCCCAAAGGGATTATGCTATAGCAGTTGGAGATTGGTTTTACTTATTATCACAAGTGTCAATCACTTCAATCTTTAAAAGATTTAGAAGTGCAGTGTTTTTTTTTCGTTTGTTTGGTTTTTTTCCCTTTTATTTTTTTTCCTCCTCTTTCTCCTCCCCCCTGCCCCTATTTTGCAGTGGTTCTTAATTGAAAAGAACTGTTGGGAGCTGTCCTCTAGGCTCTGTTTCAAGGTAACGAAACAAAGATCACAATAAGACTGACGGAGGACTCTTGAGTTTAAAATGATAAAACAGGCCCTTATGTTTTAAAATTCTGTTTGTTGGAGAACACAATAAAAATGTGGAAAAAAAAAATGTGTTTAAACACCTATTTTTCCCCCTTCTGTTCAGCTATAATAAAACTCTCGGAATAGCTTGCCTATGGATGCATTTCAGTGAAGAGAAAGACAGCTCTGTAGGATGAGACAGGATGTAACTGAGGCAGAGCTGGTTTTCTGCTTTCTAATGAGTTTGTTTGTTTGCTTTTCACATCTATTCTTCTCCTCTCCCCGTAGCTGGAAAAGGAGTACGTCTGCCGTGTGGTTGGGGAGTTTCCAGAAAATGAAGTGGTCTGTGAAGAGCCCATTCTGGTGGTTTCTTACAAAGTGGGAGTGTGTCGCGTGGACCCCAAAGGAAAGCCCTGCAAAACTGTCTTCCAGAGGCTCAGTTACAACGGCAAGACCAGCGTGGTCAGGTGTTTTCCATACACTGGCCGCACGCACCAGATCCGGGTGCATCTGCAGTACTTGGGGTATCCTATTGTCAATGACCCCGTATATAATATGAAAGCATGGGGTCCTGAGAGGGGCAAAGGTGGCAAGATTGATAAAACGAACGACGAGCTCCTGGAAGCGCTAGTAGAGGAACACCGCTCTAAGCAGAGCCTGGATGTTTTGGGTATTTCGGAGGAGGACTGGGAACCCAGCACGGACAATAGCGAGTGCGGTAATTCAAGTGATTGCAGGGAATCAGTTGACCCTGTGAACGGGAACTCCTGCCCTGCCGAGGACACTAAGGATCCAGAGAGAAGTGAAATCCCCACTGATGTCCAGAGCGGCGATACCAACCTGGGAACCCTTGAAAGCAATAAAAAATCTAGTTCGCGTGAGGGCTTGGATGGGTCGGTGGGAGAGGAAGGTGCAGAAGAGAAGGACCCACTGTGCCTGGAGTGCCAGATAACCAGGCGGGACCCCTCTCCAAGGGAGCTGGTGATGTACCTGCATGCCCTGCGCTACAAGGGAGCTGACTTCGAGTACTGCTCCAAGATGCCGCCGTGGGCCATGGAGGACTGGCAGGAATCAGAGGAGCTTTGACCCCTCCTGGTACTGTTGCAGTCTGCAATGTCTGCAAAAGTATGTCTAGTAAAGAGCTAAGCTTGTTTGATGGGAAAAGCAATGGTCCTGTTCATGGTGAAAGTAACAGCTCTGTTTGACTTTTCAGTGCAGCTGAGGTGAACAAACTGCCTGTGACTTGCCAGAGGGGTGGGAAAACTTGTGCTGCTGATGGGTACTTAAAAGATGAGTGGGAAGTCAGGGCTACACATGTTTCCAGGTGTTTCCCTTTAGCTAAGTAACACTTCTGTGCAACACCTGGCTTGGCACAGGCCATTTGAAATCTTCACCTCAGTGTGTTCTGGGTCTGTGTTTGGTTCCACGCAGATGCAGGGCATGCACTTAAATTCAACAGCTTGCTTCTCTCCACCTTGTATTTAATGCTCTTTTATCTTGGAATAAAACTGCTAAGATGTTAACATACCGGATCTCATCTTGTGCAGAGAAACACTTCTACTTTGATTTGTCAGGTTGTTTTAAAAGCAAAGCATTAAAACTGAACAAAATAAGCTAAAACCCAAGCCTTGTAGAGCTGATCCATTCCTGGCAAGATAATTTTTGTTGCACTGTATGTAGCCGTACCCCTGTTCTTCTCTTAGTGTTTCCATTTTTGATAGACTTTGCTTTGAAATTACCCTTGCAGAATTTCAAGTATTTGCTGAATTTAAGATTGGTAACTCAAGGGTCCCTTCTGTGCTTCGGTGTGAGCAGTTTTAACAAGAAACAAGCAGTTTTACAAATCAGTTAAAAAAAAAAATTGTAGTAATGTTTCCAGGATGATAAATATCAATATAGTTACTCTTCTGATCTGTGTTTATATAGTTAGGGACTGGGTTCTGCATTCCTAAAGTGTCAAAGAAACATTTTTAAAGATAGAGGAAAGAGTCCAGAGGCCTTGGTATCATTAAGAAGATGCTCTTTCCATGTCTTGCTGGGTGCTAGGTGCTCTAGCTTCCTTCTCTCAGCCCTGTCATGTGTGTTTTTTATATGTTTTCCATTGCAGGTTTGCAGTTTATCTCATGCAGACCCCTGTAAACGTGGGATATAAAACCTCACCTGCCTTTTGAGAGATGACACAAAACTCAGTGCCTATTTTTTTTGTCCATATCCTGAAATACATAGTTCATGTGTAACAAAAGTTGGCAAAGTTGGGCCAAGTAGAACATTTAGAACATGAATAAATCCGTGTGCAGCTGTTACTAGTTCTAGGCACCAGAAAGGGTAAGTTTTGAGGCAGATGACTCCTCAATTAGGCTGTGAGGTACATGGGGATGCATCCTCGAGCATATTCTCTCTATAAGGAGCAAGTATCTGAATAGGACTGAATCAGAATTCCACCACAAAACACAACCAGAATGCTTATTGGGGTCATATTTGGCAGCCTTATTTAACCAGGCCCTGGGAATCATTTGCTGAGATAGAGAGTCAAGGTCTGCATGGGTTTTTAGTAAAAATCTAATTTCTGCAAGGATTTAAGTGTAGTTAAGCCTGCCTGGAGCATTTGCAGCACTGGTCCACTTAGTGGCATACGCAGAAGGCCCCTTTGAACACCAGTAATTCTGTGCTGAACCTGTCAAGCATAGCGGTCTTGCAGGAGGTCTTTTGTTCCTTTAAATTCTTGGTTGGGATTTTTAAGAAAATAACTTTTCCCATCCGGTTATGTGAAGAGCAAGAGCTGCTCTGCTGTCTGAGATAGTCATTCTCTTTAAGTCTTCTCCATGTTTATAAAAATGAGGCCATCTGCAGTGTTTATCCAAACACACCTTGATGAAACTTTGGTGAGGAGCTGGGGTTAATTTGTCTGGAACCCCCTTTACTGTCTGCAAGATCACGAGTTTTTATGTGAGATGCTAGTAGGGACTAGGCTTATTTGGGGCTGCAAGAGAGATTCATAAATTGATTATTTCCCCTTCACTATTGCAATGTCAGTGCGGGGCACGTTTCTCAGCAGCCAGGTTTTGTTTCTTAGAGTGGGATCTGTTTTGCGAAGAAAACGCGGGCTGAAAAGATTTAGCTGCTCAAGTAAATGCTTGTTTCACTAGAATTCTGGAGGGCGGAAAAAAAAAATTGAAATATCAAACGCAAAACTTCATCTCGACGAGGATGGGATTCGAACCCACGCGTGCAGAGCACAATGGATTAGCAGTCCATCGCCTTAACCACTCGGCCACCTCGTCATAAGAACCTCGCTTCTCACCCAGCCTATAAGAAACAGCCTCGGCTGCTCGGCCTCCCGCTAATGCTCCGCGGGCCAGGGCTCCCGCGCAGCGACTCAGCGGGCCCCGCCGCGGCCCATCGCCGCCGCCGCGGCCCCTCGGCTTTGCGGCGCAGCGTGCGGGCGCGGGGAGACGCCGAAACGGCAGCGGCCGGCCCCGTCCTGCGGAGGCCGCCGCGTTGTACGGCACGCTGGGGGGCGCCATGTTGCACGGCGGCCGCTCCGCTGGCGTCACGGCGGCCGCTGGGCGCGAGGCGCACGCGCGGGAAGCGGCGGTTGGGTTTGAATCGTGAGGCGGCGGCGGCGGCGGCGGCAGCGCTCCATGGGAGCGGAGAGGCCGGAGGGCAGTGAGGACGCGAAGTCGTGAGGGCAGTGGGTGAGGAGCCCAGGGGCCGGCCGCGGAAGGAGAAGGGGCCGGGGTGTGGGGGATCGAGGTTACCGGTCGCTGCGGGTTAACGCTCGTTGACGGGTGAGACAAAGCGCGGGAGAAGAAAGCGCGGCCTGTGGTGGAGAGGCTGCTGTGTGGCGGGCCGAGGCGAGTTCAGCACCGCCACAGGGAACGGGAGGCTCTGCGTAAACCGGCTGATAGAGCCCCCGTGTTGGCAACACGAAGGATCTGTGCCGGGGCAAGCGCTGGCATAAGTACTGGGGGGATGTAAGCTAGTTTTGGGGGGTCGTTGAGGATTGTACTCCTTGGTGAGGGGTGTGTGTTTGTATGCGTGTGTGTGGAGTATCCGGGACAAGGAACAGTGAGGGGAAAAAAATTGGGACCGAAACAGGAAAAAAATACATTGACTGTGTATAAAACCGTCATAGAGCTGTGCTTGTGTGCCGCGCATCCTCGTCTTGAGGTGGCTATCAGAAATGCTTTTAACTGATTTAAATTTCTGCTCTGCCTTTGGGAGGTCTGTGGTGAGGAGAGTTGTTTTGCAAAAATAACACCACACAAACAAACATAGTGCTTTGGGCAAGTTAGCTTTCTGTTTACAAGTAAAGCATCAGCCTGGAAATCTTTCTTTGGCTCTCTGTTACCACCTGCATGTTTATTACTGCCTTAAATACAATTCAGAATCTTATGGGAACCTGATCCTGAGCAGCCTGTGCTTGTTGGCCCTGCTTTGGCAAGGATGGGTTGGACAGGATGATCTCTAAAGGTCTCTCCCAACCTCAAGTGTCCTGGGGTTTGACTTTGAAAGGCAAAAGCCGAGTGATTCTGCTCAGAGATCTCTGTTTTCTGCAGGTTTACAATTCACTTTGTAAGTCGAGCATTCTTACAATGCTTTTTTGCTGTGTAAAATAAGGTAATGATACATTCTGTTGGTTTAGTGCCTCCACATTGGTATATTTTATATAGTGATAGAAGGGGAAATGCATATGGGTCAATACCATTGCTGAAATCTAGGGGAAAAAAGCACATAAAACTGCATGTATTGATTTTTTTTTTTTTTTTTTTTTTTTATATAGTACTGATTCCATGATACTGTGTTTTTTTTACTTTGTTTATGAGACTAAAATTCATCTATAATTTGTGCGGTTTTCTTGCTAAGTTCATCAATGTTTTTGCATTTTAGTACTGTATGTTAAAGGAAAGGCACATCCTTCAGCAATGGACAATACTTATTCAGACCTTCACATGGAAAAGTAAGTTGAAATTTTGTAAGGTTCGTCTTGTGGTATAAATTCTGTTGTCTTTTAGAGGTGAAGTGTTGCTTAATCCAATATATTCTTCAGCACCTCTGAAATGAAATGCATTGTCCATTGTAAATAAAAATAGCAGAAAGTTGCTTTTATTGTATATAGGAAATTTCTGAGAAAAATTTATAGACGTGTATGCTCTGGAGATTAACCAGTGTGAGAGATTGAGGGGAACCTGCTGAATTTGCTGTTCAATCTTATTTTTTTTTTTTGGAGTTAGTGCTGGAATTAACTATTCCAGGCAAGGTTGATTATGTGATTTATTTATTTATTTATTTTAATAATGGAGCAATCAGTTTACCTTGAACAATATTGCCACATTTTTAAAGAAATACATCTTGGTGCAAGGTTATGGGCTAATATTCACTTCCAATTTTTTTCTCTACAGTGATAATACAGAGCGTATCAGAGGGAAAAGGCTTTCGTCTGTGAGTAGCTTGAGACGTTTCCCAAAACAAATCCACGTGGGAGTTTGAGAAAAAGAAACAGAAGCTGTGAAGGCAGACTCAAAGTTGTGAAGAAGACATGCTTTTATAGCATGATCTTTTAGTGTAATTTTTGGTAATGGGGTCAAAATATTTTTACAAATTAACTTGCAGCTGTGGTTTTTTTTTTTCTTAATCTCCATTTCTAAATGATTACCAGTGCAGTTTCCTCTTTTAATGTTATCTGTTCATCCTCCCTTAAGGCTGAATTCACTTTTCAGAGCTTACCACAGTGGAAATTTTTCTTTACTTATTTAATATTTGCTTATTTAAGGCTATAATTCCCCAATAAGGCACAAGGCATTAACTCTGGGGTACGTTGTTATTAAAGGTAGAAAGGAGGGTAGCCTTTCATGCTCTTTTCCTTTTTTGCCTTCCCACTGTAGTTTACCTCCCAAAATATGATGCAACATTGTGTCTCTCTCTCATTTGCTTAAGTTAAAATCTCTGTGGTAGAAAAGATTTTTCTGCAAAACTTTGCCTGAGACTTTCACTCATTCTCTTGCATTAGGGCCCCCTCATCTGATATGAGATGTCGAATCCAATATCTCTAATCTTCGACTGCTTCTACAAATTCCAAAAAAATTATAATTGCAACTAAATTTCTTTTTGGTGCAAAGTTTGTGTGAGGTGAGACAGGAGTCTGGGACAAATACTCAATGCAAAAGCCAATTATAAGTCAAGCCAGATGATGTGCGGAGGGTTTTTTTCTGCACAAGTGATACTTGAACTGCTTATACTTGAATTCCCTGTAAGAAAACTGCAAATTACTATTTCATTTGCTTGCTGGTATTTTCTTTGATGGCAGTTATGACTCATGTCTATTTCATTTTCTTTTAGATTTTAAAGGCTCCACGAAGTCCTCTTCATGATCTTGGAAGTGGGAATGAATTCACTCAGGTACATCTGTTGAATTCTTCCTTGATGATGCTCATAACATTTTCAGCTTCTCAGTTGTTGCTGAGTAAATTGTGTCATTGGAATAACGTAAAAAAAATACTTGTTGTAATAACTTCTCAGAGAATAATATTTGAGGTATTAAATGTTACCAAAAGTGTACTGAGTAGTAATGTAACTAGTGCTTTTGTTGTAACTAATACTCAGAATGTGTTTCCTGCTAAGAAAAGAGGAATAACTGGATAATTTGCTTTTGCTACAGTCCGTTTTACTTGAAGTTTGACTTGCTAGTGTTCAGACTGGTGAAGCCATTATATAAGATTTATACAATGATCTTTTCTAGACCTTACTTCTGAGATGGTAATCTATAGAGCAGGAGGAGAGAAGCTGGGGAAATATAAAGTAGTTTAAGGAAGTTGGTAAATATGTACTTTTTGGGCTCTGATGTGTGTGTGTGCATATGCACTTTTTTAATGAAAAGCTGTGCCTCTTGTGGCTTGAGAAATAGGAACTGTCCTCTGTATATCGCACTTTTGTTCCCTATTTTCAGGATATCAGTGTGGAAAAACGTCGGAAAAACTCTCGACGTGTCAGCTTTGCAGACACCATAAAGTAAGTTTGTTCTAAAGGATGCAGATATACATTCTTTATTTAAGCATAAAATGCGTTTTATTGGTATTAACCTAGTATCATCTTGTGTTCACAAAAATGTGTGAGTATTCAAGGAAAGAAATTGTTAATTTATACTGAAATTCACACATTCTAAGTTCCAAGAGAACCACAATTCATTTTTTCTTCCTAACTCTTTTGGTTTTGTTTGTTTTTTAAAAACTTTCTTTACTAATCACAACTGGTTATTTTGTTTTTAGCTTCAGAGTCTTCCAGAGAGATCATAAGACTGAAGTGGCAGAGAAAGAAAATACAGGTAAAACTCCTTCCTCTTCTTCTGAGAGGATGCACAGACTGTTGGCAACAAGGTTTCAGCCTGGATTTAAGAAGTAGGCTTGTTGGTTGAATAGTGGATGATTTGGTCAATTGCTTATGATGGACTGGTCAAGAAACTATTAGTTCCTAGTACTGTAGAGATTGCATCTCAGAGCAGGAATTATCCCTCCATCAGAGATTAGGTAGGAGGGATCTGAAAGGGTAATGCAGTTTTGGTGTCTTGATAGAAAGGCATATCAAGAGTAAGAACTGTAGAATTTTTCTTTCTTTTGTCTTTGAATGTTTTGATGCTATTTCTCACATTCTAATGTTTATTTTTCATTAGATTTAGAGTGTGCAGCAGATACAAGGAAACCAGTCCTGCTTAATCAGTAAGTTTGGAAAAAGATTTCCCATGATTCTAAAGCTCTATCCTGTAGATACATTTCTTCACCTGGCCAGCAGTTGTTAAAATGCTTCTCCTCAAAGAAACGGACAAATGCAACCTACTTACTTAGATATAAAATTGTGGAGTGCTTTTAATTGGTCATAGAAAGGATTCTTTAAAATCCTATATCCATATATATGTTGATCACTCACAAAAAGATAGAAATGTCTTAAAAAAAATAAAGGTGACAATTAAGAGGCTGAAAGCCATCCAGGTTGGTCAGTATATGCAGCTTTTCATCTTACAAAGAAGCAAACTTTGACTTGAGGGGTGCAGCTTCAATTTCCCCAAAGAGAAAGGAATAACCAGCTGTGGAAGGTTGGAGTTTAAAAAATACATTATATATATATATGTATATGTGTATATATATATATATATATATATATGTGTGTGTGTGTATGTATGTATATATGTGTATATATATGTATATACACACACACATATATATGTGTGTGTAGCAAGTTATATATATATATATATATATATATTTTACTTGCTACTGAAGAAATGCCAACTGTCATATTGATTGATGGCTTATGGAATGTTAAGACAAGAGAGGATCTCCTGGGGCAGTAATAATGTAGCTTCAGCCAAAATATATTGCAGAGCTATTTGCAGTGTTTATTTTTGCCTAGTCTCTTAGGACCTATGCACCCGAATTTTCTGCCTTTCACTGTACTATTAAAGCCCTCAGGTTGGAAGTCTCTTAACATGTTACCTCTTTACCCAACTCACCTTTTGCAGAAATGAAGAACAAGAACCTGAAACTGTTCTGTGTGAGATCACTGGTGAGTTTTAAAATAGTTTTAATACCAAAATGATGATTTTCATCCCAAAGCACTGATTCTCTTAGAATATTTTTAATAATCCTACAGTGGTCTCCTCACTGTGGCAAGTGTTACATGAACACACTTTGTCTCATAAAGCTGTCTGCAAGCACTGTATTGTAGAAGCATGAGTAATTTCTCCACATGCTCAAAGGATTACTGAAAATGTATCTTGGGGTGCATTTGGTTTTAATTGTGCTTACTCAGAAGGTGATATTTATAGAATGAGCTCAGAGGACTTCGGTTTAGTGGATAGAAAAATAATGAAATGAGCTCAACAAATGGAGGGTTGTTTGTTTGTTTTTTGCCAGGGATGGACACTTTGCTTCATGCCCCTATCCAGGCACTGGTGCAGCAGGCTGAGGTATATGAAGGCTTTTATTTACTTATTGTCCTTTACCTAAAAAGATAAATCATTGTGGTCATGTAAAACTCCTTGGAAATTGAATCTTCTGTATTTTCAAATATTTCTCAATCTGGTAAGCATTATACTGTCATACTGAGAAACTTCATTTTTAAAAATGCATGCTGAGTTAGTTTCTCCATTCTTTCCAACTCTAGATAAGAATGCAAAGGAATTTATGGTTCAGATAGGTCTATTTATTAAAGCTTAGGTACTTTTTATTCCACGATATAGAATAACAATAAATTAGCCCTTCTTAAAGCATGTTTAAAAAACAGATCTAGTATAGCTGAGAACATGTATTTTGCAAGGCTGTAATGGTCAAAATGAAACTTTGCCTCTGCTTATTCTGCTTATTTTATGTAATTCATACAGTTGTAGGGTTTTTTTTTTTAAATAGTGTGCTTTATTTCACACATTAAAAACATAGAGCAGTTTGAAGCAAGAATGAAATTAGTCTTGAGCAACCATTGCCATTTAAATACAGTATGCTATAATAATTGAATCTGCGTCTTTCCTTCAAAGATTTTACTACAGCCTGTCTAGGAAGAATCAAAGCAATGACTTTCTTTCCTTCAAAGAAGATAGAGCTTAACTTTAGGGCTGCATTAGTTGACCTTTGCCTTAAACAGAATAAACTATTGTATAACTTGGGATAAGTATCAGTAACTGTCATTTCTGGTCTTTTTTTTTTTTTTTTTTTTTTTTAGTGGCACAATGCAGACATTCAAAGAACAAATAGGTATGACACAACAGTTATCTTTTCAGATGAAAATGAAATGGATATGACAGCTCCTCACACTGCAGTGATTACACATGGCCTGAAAAACAATGAAACTGACACAACTGAGAATATCCCAGCATTTCTGGCTGGATTAAAGTCTAACAATGGAAAATCAGAAATGAGCAAAGAAATTCATTTTTTTTGTGATCCTTCAAATAATTTGCGCCCATCTTCTGAAGAGACACCAGATGTTACGACAGGAAAGAAAATAAATTTTGATGCATTTTTGACGGGCCTGAAGTCAAATAAAAAGGTGCTTAATCCTATTCAAGGACCTGAAAAAGAGAACCTTTTTTTTGGTCCTTCACAAGTTTCAGAAGACATGGCACTGTCATCAGTGGGATACCTATCTTCTCACGAGCCAGAAGCCACCTGCAATGTGACAAAAATCTTTAGTGGGCAAGATGATGGGATGGAAGTGACAAAATGTCAGGCATCTGATGTTAAGACTCTATTTCCTGGCACTTGTGAGGCTCCACCAGAGCAATTGTTGTGTGCGGATGTTACCAAGGCATTTGTAGATGATGGTATGGATATGACAGTTAATCATACTGCAAAATTGTCTTTTCCCCTCTCCAATATTGTGAATCTAAATCTAAACTTCAAAAAGGATTTTCCAGCCACAGAATTAGATAATAATTCTATATTAAAGAAAACACCTAAGCTGCAATTGCTTATTCAGGAGAACCCTCAGCTTTGCACAGACAAGACGATGGTAAATGCTGAAAGCAGGCTAGATACTGCAGTGCTGCAAGCCGTTGACCAACAGCCTCAAACAATGTTTGTGATTCCAAGATCTATTTCTTCTGATACTGTCCTTCAGGGTGATAAAACTGTTACTTTTTCTACAGGTGATGACATGGAAATCACTGGGAATTATACAGGCGTAATCAACAATGAAAGTACCAAGGAAACTGGCAGTTTGTATAGTAAAGCTATGGAAAAAACAGCTAATACAAAGTCTTCACTAGTAGAACATTCACACCCAGCATGTGATGATGATAGGGATGTTACAAAAAATCTGGCTGATAAAATTATCCCAAAAGTTCTCTTTGATGATAAACTGAGCTTGGATAAAGAGGCTGGACAGGAGGTTCTTTCAAATAGCAGAGCTACTGTGTTTGTTATGGATGATATGGAAACCACTGAAACATGTAATGGAGCTTTGCAAAATACTTCCCTGCAAGGTAGGCAGCACAATCAGTCTATTCCTTTAACTTCCACTGATAAAACAATCATGTTTACAGGTAAACAGAATGACATGGAAATGACTGCTAATAACAGTATTGAAAGAATCTTATCTCAGGACAGGTTAAACCTAGCTAAGCAGGTTGGAAAGGAGGCTATTTTAAATGGCAAAACAGTTATCTTTATTTTCCCTGAGGATATGGAGATCACTAAAACTCATACAGCTATATTAAGTGGTGAGATTGATCTACAGGATAGACCATCCATTTCTTCTCTTCCTGCAGATAAAACTATTGTGTTTACAGACAGCCAAGAGGATATGGAAATAACTGCACCTCATAGTGTTGCTCTTAGTAACAATGTTAAAAAATCCAAAGAACTGTCACGTAAAAGCACTCGGCCACCAAGCTCGCATGGTGTGTTGTCAGCCTCTTGCAGCGAGGGAACGTATTCACCTCGTGCAAGAGACCTAACTGATGAATATCCTGCAGATCCTAAGGATAAGCCTGAGTGTTCTGTTTCATCAGCCTTCCTGTTTCCTAGTGAAAAAGAATCTTTTAGAGGCCACAGTGATGCAATAGCAGATTCTGTTTATACGGTCTCGCCTCCAGGAGACATTTTGGATGTCTACACACCACGTACTCCCATAGGTAATTCTGTTTCTGTAAGCGATCAAGATCTAGGAAAACTGAAGTCAAGGAGAGCCTCTCTCAAGCTTTCAGGTAATGGTGTCATGGATTTCAATGAAGGAGGTGAAGATCTGGTGTCTCGTGTTTCTGTTCCCATCCAGCAGTCAGATTGTCTGAAGAATGTTCCTGATGCACTTAGTACTCAAGGAAAGCGAGTCTTGAAAGATGATTTATCTAGACAGGAAGATCTAGCTGCAGATTTAGCCATGGATGGCTCCAGAATTGTTCCAGTTTCTAACAACAAATCAAATGAAGATGAGGTGTTTTCACCTGAAGGGGAGAAACTTCCAGAAGACTTACAAATAAACTCTGAACAGACTGGGCAACTTTTAATCAGTGACACTTCAGGAGATCAAATAGATCCCACTCTAGTATCTGAATTAACAGGTATTTTAAATGTTGCTTCAAAACTGAAAAATATTAGAAGGAGATCTGCAGTTGTGTCTGTTTCTGAAGTAACTTCTGTTGACCACTTGCCTAAATTACCAGCTCAATCAGAGGAAACTTTGAGCACAGGAAAAAATACTGCTGAGGAGGAGAATGTGTGTCTTGAATCTGGAGCTGCTCCAACACAAGCAAACTTGGGTATGGCACTTAAGGACAAATATCAGGGAATAAATGTCCCTCTAGGTATCTTTCTGCCTAAATTGCCAAACAGAAGAAATCCTTCTATTTCTAGTGAGAAAGACATAAATGTAAAATCTTTAAACAAAATAGAAGCAGTGGTTTCTGAAGTAAGCCCAGATGCTGCAGAAAGCCCAGATGGCAATAACTGTAGTGGGCAGAACCTAAGCCTTTCTCAATTTATAGGAGAGGAATTTCTTCCTGTCTTCTTAGACGAAATGGATTCACATGAATCTGTAAATTCTGAATCAGAAGGAGACTCCAATGAGATGAACAAAAGAGAAATCCCTTACAATGAAAGGACTCAGTCTGAAAAGGCAAATGCCTCTAACAGTCCAAAAAGAGCTTTGGAACACGATGAAAAGGCTCTTCCACAGCTAAAGAAGCTCAAAATGGATGAATCTTTGGATGGTGAGGCCTCCCAAGACTTGCAGGTGAGCCTAATCCTTCATTATCAGGGAACACTAACAGGACTTTTGTTTAAATTTTGCAGTGCAAACATCTAATTTGTAGATTGACTTGTTTGTCTTAACCATATGTTTGTAATGTTTTCCACAACATTTCTCTTGTTTTGCCATCGTGAAAAAATAACTGCACAAATATGTAAAATTTTCCTGAACCATTAAAAACAGATAGAATAAGAGCTATGTCGATACTATGTTACTCTCTCTGTAGTATCCTGTTAATCTTTCAGGAATAAATTCTAATAATCTTCAGATCTCTTAACTGTGTGCTAGTTGTTGCTAGGTAAACTGGGTATAAACACCTAAAAAGGCCTAAAGAATTATTTAAAGTCCAAATATGACCGTTAATTTAAATTAGATACATTCTAAACAGCACAAATAGCCATGGAAACAAGAAAATCTGGGCAAATTTTGATCATCATCAAAATGTTCCAAACTTTGTAGCTCCAAAAGCTAGGAGAATGTGCTGTGTTGGCTACTGCTGCGATTGACAAGCGAATGAAGGATTTTTGGAGCTTTGCTTCCTATAAGCGAGGGTAGGAAATGGCATGGGTAGCCATATGCAGATTTGCCATGTTTTAAATGTTAAATGCTAAAAATGAAACAACCAGCTATATAAACTATTGTTTATGTTATTCTTTTTAATATAACCATGCCAATTTATTTCTGTCTTGGTTTTTCTTTTCAACTTGCTTAATTTTAGGTTATCTCTGCTGCTGTCCCTAAAAGCCAAATAGAAATTCACAAAAATGAAGACTCTCCAGCTAAAAGCCCTGATTGTACACAGGCCAACACCAGCAGCTCTCTGGATTCTGTTAAGGCTGACACAGAATTAACTAGTAAGATGTAGCAACTGTAAATGAGATTTAGTTCTCTCTCTAATTCTTTTGACTTAATCAAATCGGAGCCTCCTCATAGCATATATTTCAACTTGAAAAGTTAACATCTTTGTATTACTGTGGAACTCTTTCGTCAGACTTAAATGTATGCATCGTGGCTTCCTGCTCAGCTGGTTTTTATGCTTTTACATTCTGGCTGCACATTCTGAGAATCCGTGGAAACTTGCATCTTATCCTAGGGAAAGGTGCACTTTTAATGAGGGACTAGCTCTTGCTGGCTCAGAACTTGAAAACCATGTTCTTACCTTGAAAGGTATTGGCAGCTCAGTGGCTATTGGGTCTCTGTCTACCTGAAATGCCATAAATAAATTGAGTGGAGTCTGTTTCTCAGGTTTATTATTGTCTAGTTTATTAATCAAGGCTTTCCACCCTTAGAAAATTGAGCTCTTATTTCGTTACTAGTCTGACTCAAATTTATATTCCAGCATTGCCTTTTTCATCTAGCCCTCCCTGTTCATCAACTGAGTCCTGAGTAGTTGTTTCCTCCATAGCTTCATTCAGCACTGGAAACAGATGAAAGGGTCAAACATTCCATTAAAACTCTGTTTCTCTCTTTTCCTGAGCTACTGAACTTATATCTATATTTCTATATAAATACTTTTAACTACAGCAGCCTCATTTCTGTCTAGTTCAGCGAAGCAGCCAGATGGAATCTCAGCTTTTCACAGACAGCATTTGTGAAGATAACTTATGGGAGGTATGTAAACAGCTGAGATATACTAGCTTCTTGTCATAACAGGAACAATATTTGTTTGCGTGTATGCAAGTAAGCATTTGTGTTTCAGTAACGTATTTACTGACTATTTGTACCTACCTTTGCAGAAATTTCAAAGTGGTGTTATCACAGTTGGAGAGTTTTTTACTCTTCTTCAAGTCCATATTCCAATTCAGAAACCCCGACAGAGTTATCTTCCAGCCAATGTGAGTAGTAGTCCTCTCGAGTGTGTATCATTGACTTTACAAAAAAAAAAAAAAAAAAAAAAAAAATAAAACAAAAAAAGAAAAAAAAAAAAAAAAAAAGTCAAATTGAAAGAACAGTGAAAGAAAGAAATTTCTTAGGTCTCCCTTTTAAGAGGTTGATCACTTGAAATTTACATTTAGAAGCATATGTCCCAAAAAGACATTGAAACATGAGGAAACATGGGGCATAGAAGTGAAATGAATTATTTAAGCTGTCTTATTAATGAAACAAGACAAGTCCCCAATGAAGAAAATGGTTTTAGTGGGTCAGGTTGCCTCCATTTGTGTGGGGTTTTTTTTGTTTGTTTGTTTTCTTTTTTTTGGTTTGTTTTTTTTTCCCTATTCTGCACAATAAGGCTTCCAAGTCCCTTGAAGGCTTCTATACACAAACTGATTGGAAGCTAGTGTTTCTGAGGAGTATGCATCTTTTTCCTTCTTGCCTCCCTCCCTGCCTCCCTTGCTCCCTTCTTTTCCCCCAGGACACAGTGAGCACACCACCTACTGCAGAAGACTTGCTTTACAGCCAATACATGTATCTCCCCACACTGCGTATTTATGAAGAAGATTGCCAGGTCCTTTCTCAGATGATAGATGAGTATGTCCTTTTTTTTTTTTTTTTCTTCTTTTTTTTCTTTCACTTCATATATTAGTAATTTATCCTTTTTCAGCTCAGGTTGTAGGCAGAATGGCCTGAGAAAAGTTATACATTAGATATGTAGAAAAACAAAAAATGATAGGTAACCTACTTTATGCTAGCACCCAGTTTGTTATGTACTTACAAGATATAGGGCAAAATCTTGAAGAATTGTTTTTGAGGAGATAATTAAAGTTTGATTTTCCTCTAATAATTTAGGACTTATATTTTAGTTACACAACAAATGGGTTAGAGTTAAATTTGAGTTGTTTCAAAAATAATCAAATATAGGCAGCAGAATAACAGGTTATAATTTGTTTTTGTTTGCTCTAATTTTTCGCTATTAGACTGAAATAAAGGAAGCATGATTTATTTTCTCATCTGAAAAATGCTTCTGGTCTGATTCATTATGCCTGCTACAATTTAAGTATCAAATCAAAATTTATGAAAAAAATGCAAAATCAATAGTAAGTTTTTTTTTTTTTCCCCAATTTGTATTTTCACTTTCTACTTCATCTTCTACATCTCCACCAAAAAGCCTATAGAAAGGACAGCTTCATGCAATACAATTAGGCAAACATGTTTCCAGTATAATCCAGGCTTTGGAGGGCCTCTCTAATTTCTGAGACCCTACCAAATTGAAATATTTACATTTCCATGTTTTAATTAGAAGAGAGGGATGTGTACCAATGCCCATGTGCTTTTTAAGTGCACAGTGTGACTGTAACTAACTCTCTAACCTCACCACCCCTGTCTTTTCTCCACTTTTTAGATTAAAACCTTATGCAAGTGTCCAGAATCAACTCTTGGTGAATGTAAATAGGAGCTTGTGGGAAGTGATGAGAACCTGCTCTGATGAAGAGGTAATGTTCACAAGTAACATTTACAAGCCAAAGGTTTTGAGTGTGAGAGCATATGTCCTTTCTAATATATTAGAGAGAATATGTTGCTGTAAAACAGCAAAACTTAAATGAACAATTTAAGCTGAGTTGGGTTGAGTTCATAGTAGCAAACACTGCTACTAGGGAAATGGGACATAGGGGCAGAAGGAGTGGTGGCAGGGAAGGGAAAAACAATATAAAAGGTTGTTTGAATACACTTTGTTTCACATTGCTGTTTGCTTTCTCCTCTTTGTTTTTCCCCCCTTTACAGCTGAAGAGCTTTGGAGCAGAATTGAACAAAATGAAATCCTATTTCACCAAGGAAAGTAAAATCCTGGCTCACAATGGGAAAGTAACATTGTACAGCAAATTGTTGCAGAGCTCACAGGTAATGTGGCAGCTGACAGCAGAGGGTTAGGTTCATAAGTGGAATCTATCATATTTCATCCATATTAAGATAGTATAAGGTAGGGCCATCAAGTTTAGAAGCATAATTAATGTATGTAAGTGTACATCCTCCTGATGGTTTCCTCCTTATTAAATATCTTTGCCTTTTGTGTGTATGTAAATGTAAAGCACATTAGGACAGTGACTGTCTTGCACTTAAGCTGTAAGAATATTCTGCCTAAGAGTTTCCTGAAGTGAAGTTACAGAGGAGGAGAAAAAAGGAGCGTTACGGGAAGTGCTGTAAGAAATTAGCTCCTTATACTGTAATAATCTGTCAGTATTAGTAACTACTAAAGGATGATGCATTGTGATAGGTAACGTTTGAAAAGTTTTATTTAGCCACATGTGCCATCTCATTCCTTTGTAAGGACAGTGGGAAACTTGTGAAATATCCTGTGTTTTCATATTTTTCTCAGGAACAATGGGAGAAACTACAGTCAAGAATAACAAAAATGGATGAAATTCTCACAGAGGCAGAGAGCTGTCTTGCTTCTCTGGAAGGAGGTAAGTGTTTCCAAACTAGTAAATGATCTGCTGCTTTCTTGTCCAGTCCCTTTCGTTTTCTACAGCACTGTTGTTTAAGTGATCGCTTCAAGGTCCTGTGTTTAGTAGTTGCTTGGAATTTTAAAATTCCTGCATTTCAAGTAATCTCTTAGGGCTTTATCAGCTTCATTCATGGCTACAAATTGTCTTACAGGAATTTCTTACACAGCATGCAAAGACTAGGAGTCTCTCTCCTACACACAATTCTAACTGTAACCTATGAACATGTAACCAGGTTGGCTAAACCTGCTAGGGGAGCTGCAAAACCTGCTGGTGGCCCTGGCAAAGCATCAAGTCCTGTTGGCCTGCAAAACTGTTCTGTTTGCAGGATCTAAGCTGGCTGGTTAAAACTTGCTCAGCTTTGTGTGCGAAAGTTTGCAGTCAGTATTTGGGACTGCAGCTTAGCAATGCCCTGTGTATTTTTCTTTTTTCTCTCAAATGATTTTTTTTTTTTTTTTTTTTTGGTGCTTTAAGTGGAAATCAAACTGTGCTTTATTGGCTTTGAAAGCATATAACAAAAAAATCATTTTCTAGTGCTAAAGTTTCTATAGTTTTTGAAGCCTTTTTGGCTTCTTGTACATTTTTTTTCTTGGCTAGTTTTCAACTTCTGACAATTATAGAACCCAGAGATAAATAAAAATGGAATCTAAACATTGAATCTGGGTGTTCTGCTGAGGCCTTCTGATATTTCTTTCCCATAGATTCTGGCTGGGACGAGTTTGAAGCAGAATGTGATGAAAAGGCAGGATGCGAGTCCAAACGGATAAAAATAGACGAAGGTAATGAATAGTAACTGCTGAACTGCACTTTGTTTGCAAGTTTTAGAGGTGGTGATGCTCCACACTGCTGCCCCCGCTGCCCTCCCTTCTTAAGTTTTGAACTTTAAAACCTGGAACAGTGTGACTTAAACTGTGCTGGCTGTTATAACCAGCACTTAAACCACTCAATAAGTAGTAACTTTTGTTGATAATCTATCTATATACAAGAGGATGGGATTCTTTCATATGGTTAAGAACAAGGAGCAGAACAAGTTAGGATTTTCTCTGCTGCTCCGTAGTATGCAGTCTAGTGTGTTTTTTTTATTTTTTTTATTTTTCTCCTTTTAGAATTGGAAAACCTCACAGCTCGAGAAGAGGAACTTCAAAGGTAAAACTTAAAAAGGAACTAAGGAGCTTAAAAGTGACTGCACATGCCAGTTCTAGAGATTTCTCTTTCTTTTCTTAGTGTGCTTTGCTCTCAGGAGCACGTGAAGCAGTTCTTTTTTTCTTTGTAGAGAACTGTCAGATCTGGAGACTGAGAAGGAGCAAGTGCTTGCTGAGATAAACCAGCTACAGAAGAAAGAAAAGAGCTGTGAGGAACTTCTGAACACATACAACAGGTAAGGAAAGGACCTTCAAGGATTGTGTGTTGTTTTTTGGGGTTGGGTTTTTTTGGGTTGGTTGGTTGTTTTTTGGAGGGGGGGTGAATCTTTGTCCTCATGTTTGTACACTAATGTTTTTTGTTCTTTTTTTATTTTAATTTGGCACATGTTTGGATGCCCATCAATAGAAAGTCTAGGATGAGCAGTTCAGTGATTTGCATGTGACTTCTTTATCTATTCTCTTATTCCAAAATGAACACTTTAAAAAATGTCTTCTGTTCTGCCAACAGTTTTATGTTTATATTTCCCATAGATTTTTGTGTTCTGTTGGAAAGTGAGCTATTTAGTATATTATGTATTAACCTGCAAGTGCACTTAATACACTGACTTTTGTCTTTCAGTTACTTTTGGTTGGTTGAAATTTACCTTTTTTTTTTTTTTTTTTTTTTTTTTTTTTTTTTNTTTTTTTTTTAAAGCTTCAATGAGTGGGAAATCAGTGAATGGAGTGATCAGCGGGCAGTCTTTACTTTTCTTTATGATTCTATTGAATTCACAATAGTCTTCGGATCACCAATTAGTAAGTTGTCAAATTTGTAAGTTTTTGTTTTATGTGTTTGAAAGTTTCAATAGTTACATAATAGAAACATGAAGGCTCTTAATCTGTGAAGACATCAAGGGGAAATCGAACAAAATATAGTGGGAATATGTAAACTAAGATGTGATCAACTGAGGGTTAGGATACGAGTATCCTAACGGGCTTTCAATAAAAAAAGATGAAATGTATGTTTTAAGTAGCTGTTGTGAATAATTTAATGGGCTCCACAGCTAAGTATGGAAATAATGACTTTTTTTTCTTCTCAGGTGGTGATTTTTTTGGTGGAATTCCCTGCAGAAAGATAGCGAGCATGAGCTTTGAGTCTCTCCTGGATGGTAAGGTTATTTTCGAGTAGCTCAAAAGTGGCTGTCCCGATTAACTGTTCTTGGGATGATATCTGTAAAATTGTGGGGTTTTATTTTTCTGCCAATGTGTTACTACATGTCTTTGAAAACACTACTAGCAACATGTTTGTCTCTTATCTTGCAGAAGAAGCAGCTCCACTTTCCTCACTTTTAGTCCAAAGGCTCATCTTCCAGTTTATTGAAAGTAAAGGGTGCTGGCAGGAAAGGTGCCCCACACTCCACTATTTGCCCCAGGTAATGTTCTAGGAAAGCCTATGGCACTTTAGAAAAGTGTGGAATTTCTGTCACACAGGATAGGGCTGATGTTGAGGAAAAAAATGATTTTGCTTCATCAATGCAAACTGTAGTTTAAATATGTTTTTACCATTCATTGAGAATGTTTGATTTACTTGAACATATATTCTAAACTATGACTTCTTCCCTCTGAATGATATTGATGTCTGCCTGCCTTAGTGATTTCTAAAATCCATTTTTGTGACTGTACAAGCAGAACTAAAGAATTGTGTTGAATACCATTCTGCTTTCTAGAGACTAAGTGATTTTAATTGCCGAAACTTTGCATTCCTGAATACCTGTGTACCCCTCTTGACAATGCTAAAGGGCGACGCTTAGGGCAACAAATATTTATTTTTTCTTATGCTTGTACAATTTCATTTTAACATCCAAATTGAAATAGCAGGTAAACTATAAATTTTGTACGCTTTCCGCCATAAACTGCATTTTAAAGTGTCATATTGTTTGCCAGCCTGATTTCCAGTGTGACTGGTTTTCTGCTTACTCACTTAGGTGCTTCATGACATCTCTTTGGTCGTGAGTCGTTGTAAGGTCCTAGGAGAGGAGATTGAATTTCTGGAGAAATGGGGTGGAAAATTTAATCTTCTAAAGACAGATATCAACGACACTAAGTAAGTAACTTGGTACATAGTTTGCACCAGTCCTTCAAAAAGTCTGTGTAGACAATCACAAAACTATTTTCAAATTCATCTTTGAGACAGAGATTTTTTAGGTAACTATTTTTAACAATAATGTATTCTTTTTAATAAAATTGAAAAATAACCTCTAAATGCATAGAAATGGAGCTGGTCTGGGACTCGGACAGTTTCTACACTATTATATAATCTTTCCCCACTTGGTGCTTTCCTGTTTCAGTTGAATCTCTCACCTAAAGCAGGCCAGAGTGTAGAAATTGAGAGGAAGCAAAATCACTTTTTTTCTTCTATTCTAGGCTTAGTTTTCGGTTTGTTTCAGCCAAGCAAATCAGTTTTGAAAGGCTGAATGTCTCTTTGCCAAACTAGTTCCTCATCTTGTGTCATTCCCCAGGGGAACATGATAAATATTTCCCCTCGGAATCTTTTTGTATCATTGTATACATCCTGTACTCAGGCAGTTGTGGATTGTTCACTTGGAAAAGACCTCTTGGATGTTCAGCCTGCTTTACAATATCCCCACATACCTCCTTGCTCAGCACTGTGTGCTTAGTGACAGTTCCTCCCTTATTTGCAATAAGACTCGCTTGTTTAGACATCCGGAACCTCATTCCAAAGAGGCAGCAGTACATTTGAACATTCCTGTATTGATTTTTGTTGTTTTTATTTTCATACAGAGTGAAGCTTTTGTTCTCCAGTTCCACGGCTTTTGCAAAGTTTGAATTGACTGTGTCGTTGTCTGCCAACTACCCTTCAGCTCCCCTGCCTTTTACTGTCCAAACCAAAATTGGGAACATTGGGTGAGTTCAGTGAAAAAAAAAAAAAAAACGCTCTGTATAACTTAAGTCTCTAAGCTTACGGGCACTGGATTAAATGTTTTCTGCCCTCTCAAATTAATGTGATAATTTTATCTTTCCCAGCAAGGAAGAAGTTTCTGCCATTCTGTCCAAGGTACCAGCTGGTAACCACTATTTGCGGAGGATGGTCAGCTTGATTCATCAGAATCTGCTCTAAGGTCCCAGATGATTCACGTGCCGGATGAACTTGTCAAACTGGATATTCCTTGGCTCCCGTCTTACAAAAATTTACAGCGGCCTCAGTGCACCGTGAACATTGTCAGCTGCTTAGCTTGCTATGAATTTTGCCTAGTAGCTGATATCTGGGATGCTCGGTGTAAGCCCCAAGCTTTTCTTTTGGACTAAAACCTAAATGGAGATGTCTCTAAAGTGTTTATGCCTCTTATTAACCCAGCCTGGTGCTCTTGGATTCCTCCTACAGTCTCCCAGGTTGCTTTTGTGTAGTCTGTAACATAGGTTGAGCCTGGTGCTACTGAGCTAACCCAGAATGATTTATGATGCTGAAGGGCCCTAGCAATTCTTAACTCTCCCTTTGGTGGAGGCAGCTGACAAATTTTGTATCTCTGTAAAATATGTTGATTTTTAAAATATTTTCATGTGTGTGTTTATAGATTTTTTTTTTAATCTCTTTTCAGTTTTTCCTTCTATTTGGAGGGTAGAAGTTCATTTAAAAATGTGTATTATTGCTATTTGTCTCTCTTCCACTTGTGCTAACTGTTGTATTTAAAACAAACGTGTGACTGAAAATTTGACTATTCCTCTTGGTAACGATTTAAGAGGGTTCTCTGAAATATGAACTTGATTTTTTTGCCCATGTTTCCTGGTGTTAGTCTTTTGTGATCTGATACTCAGGGGAGATTTTTATTTCTGAAACTAGTGCTGAAGTCACAACTAAATAAAGTTCATATACCTAAAAAACCTTTCAAGTTTCTTAAGGTTACTATATAAGTATTATTAACCAGGAGAGGGTGCTCCAGTAGTTCTTAAGAGTTGTTCTCTTTGAACGTTTTCTTTCACCTTGCTTCTAAGAGTACTGGATTAAGCAAAACCCACACCATAGCCATGCATCTGCAGTAGAAAATGATTCTGGCAGCACTACTGTAACTCCAGTTTTACACTTAGTTTATATTATGTGGATGTCTTTAAACTCCTCCTCAGGCTTCAGGAATTAAGTCTTGCAGCCTGTGTCCTCTCTAAGCTGCTTTCCCCTTCCTTTGTGGTGCCTCGGCTGTCATTCGTTACTGTTAAAATCTCTATAGGGATCATCCATTTGCACAAACACTGAGATCTTGCAACTTAAATTTTGTCGGACTCAATTTTCCAACCTTTCTTTCACACACAGAGCTAATAGAACAACCTCTTCCCACTCGGTTCTTTCAGCCCCCGCTGCACTTCCAAGTTGTAAAGCTGGGCCGCCTTCTATTCCAGGAACTTACTTAAATAAGCAGTGTCATTTGTATTCCCTCCCTCCCAAGCACGTAGAGCCATTTTTACAGATTTATTTCTCTTTTGGGGGATAATGTAAGAGTTGTGACAGGAGGACGCGAGGCACACGCAAAGGCGCGGCGGCCCCTTTAAGAGGGGGCGTAGTCCCCCGTAGCTGCGCGTGCGCGGCAGGAGGCGGGCGCCGTCACGTGACGCCGTGGCGGGCTCCTCCGAAGCGGCGGGCGCAGCGCGGCCGTTAACGGTCGGGAGCGGCGCCGGGCCGGGCCCCGCCGCGGTGAGTGAGGGAGAAGGGGCGGCGGGGGTAACGCAGCGGAGGGCACGGCCGGCCGCTCTGCCCCCCCCCCCCCCTCACCCGCCGCCTCCTCCCGGCCCGCTCCTGCTCAGAACGGGAAGCGTGGGGTGGGGGGGGGACGTTGCGTGAGGCAAATCTGTGAGGCAAAATGGTGCCCGTTGAAACGAAGTGGGAAGTAAAGGGGGAAGGAAAGCGCTGGACACCCCCCCTCCTCGTTTGCGCCCCTCTCCGCCGGCCTTCTAGTTGTAGAACGTGAAGGACGTGGGGGGCCTCTCATGCGCAGGGCAAGGCTGAGGGTGCCCCCTGCGAGGATGCGCGAGCTAGGAGATGAGAACGGGGAGAAAACGGGTGCGTGTTGCGCCAGGTGCTCTGCTAATGCGCTCTGCAACCATCAGCACGTGTGTACATATCTGTGGCGTGCGCTTGAAGGGCATATGCTGCATCACAAAGTCGCTTGGGTTTTTTTCTTGCCACCAGGGCTGTCCTGAATAGCTGATACAATGGCCGTGCAGATGCAGTACGAAGCAAACGCGGATACGTCAACAGAAGAGGAGAGCCTGGGGCCGCAGCTCATATCCAGGTTAGAGGTACGTCCACAGTCAGCTCCAGAATGAGTTTGGTCACCTTTGAAATCTGTTAAATCAGAGAGCAACATCTGCCTGTTCTACACCATCTACATAGTTAATAGCTCCTGAAAACACTGCACTGGTAGAAGGACATTTTTTGCCATATTTCCATTTTTTTTTCCTTCGTGGTGTATAAATTGGTAGGGAGTCTGCTGCTTTGTAATACTGGAGCTTGATCCAGCTCTACTGAAGCCAGCTGAAGGCCTTCAGTGGAAGGGAGATGAAGATGTGTCTGAGAGTTTCACGTGTCTTCTCCTTCTCTCCCCAACCTGCTGTCCTTTTAGCAATGCGGTATAAATGCAAATGACGTGAAGAAACTGGAAGAAGCCGGATTTCACACAGTTGAGGCTGTTGCTTATGCGCCAAAGAAGGAGTTACTAAATATTAAAGGTATCAGTGAAGCCAAAGCTGACAAAATCCTGGTAAGGATATCTTGAAAAAAAATAAAAAAAGCTTTAATTTCAACCCCAGAATTTCAGGAAGTCTTATAGTTGCTGGCTCAAACTTTCAGTTGCCTTGAAGGTCTCAGTTAGCAATATCCTGAGAAGGGCAGTAAGGAGTACCAGAGATACAAACTCTCCTTTTCATGGGGAATGACAAATTAGCCTAGAACTAACTTCAAGAAGCACAGGGACAACTAAAAAGACCTGTAAAATTATAGAAGGCTTGCAGAATATGGCCAAATTATTATTTTTTGTTCAGGATTTATTTGATAAGAGTCTTATGATAAGCAAGCAAAGCAAGTACTTTTTGATGTAGGGTATAATTGAGGGGTAAAACTCTTTGTTCTAAGACACCTTGGGCTTCTGTAGCATGAATTGGTTTAAAAGAAACATGTTCATAAAGATACATCCATAGCGTTGTTAGGATGGGCTTCGGGCTTCCCTGCTGTTAAGTATTTCTGGTTTCACATGGACAGAACTGAACCCAAAGATTGGTTACGGCGAGGGGCATTTCTCTAAAATGTACAAAACAGGTGTGGAAGCTTTTTTCTCTGAAAATAACTTCAGTTCTGTTTAATAATGAAACCAAATATCCCAGTGATCTATAGAAGCAAATGTACACATTGAATTTTATAGCTGCTTCTTCATTTCCACAAAGCAGAAAATTATATTAATTACTAGAGAAATTAAATGATCAGGATGAACATTCTTTACTTAGTTTGTTTTTTTTTTTTAGGCTGAAGCAGCTAAACTAGTTCCAATGGGTTTTACCACAGCAACAGAATTCCATCAGCGGAGGTCAGAAATTATCCAGATCACCACTGGATCCAAAGAGCTTGATAAACTTCTTCAAGGTAATATTTTTATTTCTTTATTGATTAACCTTCATTTTCTTTTTCCTTCTACACAGGACATGATACTTGCACAAAAAAAAACCTATGAAGGCATCTTTTGGTTGAACTAAAATACTCCTTAGTACTTATTTCCTGTATCATAAGCAATTCTCTTTAAAAAGTTGCAGCGATAGTTTTGAAAGCTTTTGATCATGATGCATGAATCCAGAGTTGATCATTTTCATTTAGTCTGGTCTCTAGTTAGTTTGAAGAAAACAAAAACAAGTGTCATCATCCTCCCACTCTTAGTCATAGTTATAAAAACAAAACAAAAAAAGGCATCTCAGCTCTTCATTTTGTTCAAAAATGCACTTACCTAAACTGCAACATGAAATGCAACTTATGTGGAATATGAACAAATCTCAGTATCAAAACTGGTTTCAACAATTGGAATTTTGAAGCTTTTAGCCAAAGCATAGCTCTAACTGTCTTTGTAAATGTAATACACTATCCTCAGTCTATCTGTTTAAAGTATGCAATCATCTTCTGGTTTGTTGATTTTTTTTTCTTTCATTTTTTAAGGAGGAATAGAAACAGGGTCCATAACAGAGTTATTTGGGGAGTTTCGTACTGGAAAGACGCAGCTGTGTCATACCCTGGCAGTAACTTGTCAAGTGAGTAGTCTGGTTTACTAGTCACATATTGTGATTTTTAATAAATCAGGTATTGATTTATTTTGTTCCTTCTCTCTTGGCCTGCATTTTCCAGATAAATGTGACTTTAGTCTCTGTAGACTTGATATGTTACTTATTGTATTAATATCAGTTGAGGGCAAAAAGAAATAACGGAGTCATTTGTTGTCAGTCTGTTTCTTGCTCATTCATTTGCTCTTTATTTCAGCTTCCCATTGACCGAGGTGGTGGTGAAGGAAAAGCTATGTATATTGACACAGAAGGCACTTTCCGCCCAGAACGTCTTCTCGCCGTGGCTGAAAGGTCTGTACAAACATTTAGAAGTAAATTGTCACTAGCTGAAAAAGAGAAATGCGTTAATTCATGATGGGACAGCTTAGTTAATGAGGATCATAGTATATGCATCTTGGTTCCTTAAGTTGGCTGGACTGTTGTAGTAAGAATTGTTCCTACAAAAGCTCTCCTCATTTTAGTCTACCTTGCTTGAAGAAAGTAAATGTCCCTCCTGTCTGCAAGAAAGGCAAGAAGGAGACTTGGCAACTACAGAGCAGCCAACCTCACCTCGGTCCTGAGGAAGGTGAAGGAGGCATCAAGCCTGATCAACCCGATACCCTTCTATGATGACAAAACGCATGGAAATGAGGGGAAAACAGTGAATGTTTTTCAGTATGGCTTTTGAAACTGTCTTCTATAACATCCTCAGAACAGTCATAGGTAGTACAGGTTAACTGAGCAGACAGTGAGGTGGCTTGAAAATTGTGTGGCAGAGCCCAGAGGGTTGTCATGAGTGGTACAAAGTCTGGCTGGGGGCCTGTTGCCAGCAGTGTCCCCCGGCATCAATAGTTCACCAACTGAAAGGCACTTTCATCAGTGACCTGATGAAAGGAGCTGCAGGTGGTGCCTATTCAGTGCTGTTCCCTTTTGACTTCAGAGCTCCGTATCTGTCCATAAATCTGCTTAGAGTGCTCTAAGCTCTGCTTAGAGCTTTATTATACAGTACTATGTTCAGAATATTATATTTTTTCCAGTTTCTAGTTTTTCCCGTTTGTAGTTTTATTCTGAGGAATACATGCGAGTTTACGGTTTTATGGCTGGACTCAATGATCCTGAAGGTCTTTTCTAGCCATTATGATTCTGTGCCGGATAGTCTACTTCACTGCTGTTCATAGGCAAGAAAATATTCTTTGAAAGTGTTTAAAATTATTCTCTGCTGTTGCTTTTCTTTATAACCAAGCTGTGTCAGGAATGTAGGTTTAATCTAGTCTTCAGGTACGCCTTAACTACTATTAAGTTGTCACATTAAGACTCCTTTTACTGAATTCTGCAGGTACGGCTTGTCTGGCAGTGATGTCCTTGATAACGTGGCATATGCTCGAGGTTTTAACACAGATCATCAGACCCAGCTCCTGTATCAAGCATCTGCAATGATGGCTGAATCACGGTAATGATTGACTTGGATGGAGTGATTTTCCTGCTGTTACGTAGTCATCTTGTAAAACTACCTGTAGCTGACAAGCAAGTAGAAGAGTATAGATGATGTAGTTGTTAAACGCCAGGTCTGAACATTGCAGATCAAGTCCAGGATGTTAAAAATAATAACTTCTGCTGGCTGGCAGGTGAGGAGAGCTGCTATCCGCATCTTTATGGAGCCTTGCAAATAGCTGGGCACTACCTGGTTAAACAGAGGCATGGTTCATACGGGGCAGTGCTTAGAAGTACTTTGTAATTTGTCTTCTGCAGTTATGCGCTGCTCATAGTGGACAGTGCCACGGCGCTTTACCGAACAGATTACTCCGGAAGAGGCGAGCTGTCGGCCAGGCAGATGCATCTGGCCAGATTTCTGCGAATGCTCCTGCGACTTGCAGATGAGGTAACCTGTGAGCGCTCTCCTCTGTGTCCTCTGCTCCCAACGGAACTGACTTAGATTTCTTTCTCTTAGCAGTTTTATACGGATTGTTTTCTGCTTGCTCAATGTCTTGCCCGTATTTTGTTTTGAGATGCATGATAGAGTGGTTATGGACAGCAGTACTTGGGAAGGGAAGAGTGTTAACATTTTTTTTTTCCTCTTTCTTCAGATTGTGGAAAATAAAAGAATTTTATTTCTTGACTCTCTCCTTACAGTTTGGTGTGGCAGTTGTGATAACTAACCAAGTAGTTGCACAAGTAGATGGAGCTGCTATGTTTGCTGCAGATCCCAAAAAACCTATTGGAGGAAATATCATAGCACATGCTTCCACTACCAGGTATGAGAATAATTATCATCTTCTGTCAGCATTATTTTGGAAGATTGTGTGAGATTTAAGTACCTATAAAAAAAATTGACTTTATGTGAAGTGTGTTAACAGGTTGCCAAGTCTACTTTTTAAAAAGCAAGAACATCTTTGAGTGTCTAATTTATTCTGCATAAAAATGAATATAATGATTTACAGAAAATAAGCTATACATCCTTACTTGTTTTGTTTCCTTCCCTCTATTAGACTGTATCTGCGAAAAGGCCGAGGTGAAACCAGAATATGTAAGATTTATGACTCTCCTTGTCTTCCTGAGGCTGAAGCCATGTTTGCTATTAATGCTGATGGAGTGGGAGATGCCAAAGACTGAAGACTCCTTTCCATTTCTCATATAATCTGAGACTACTGGCTGTAAAGGGCTGCTTGTCTGTGGCACCTTACAGATGCTTTCCCAGTGCAGCTGCTGTTCAGATAACTGACGGAGCAACCTGTTCATTTCAACATTAATATACATCGAGTGAATATATTTTGAGACACATCTGGAGATGCAGTTGGAAGAGATTTTCCCTCTTTGGCTTTAGTAACATGTTAGAATAACATGGTTTCTTGAGAAACCACCTTTGTATTCTTTCCTCACAGCTGTGGCTACAGCTGCATTCTACCCATGGACGCAGTGCAGCATGTGGCCATAGTTTAAAACTTGGTGCATTCAAAGTAAGATTGATGGGTTTGTCAAATATGAAAAGTGATGACTTGAATACTTAATGGATTGTTTTAATGATTAATTAGAAAATAAAGCAGAGCGGTATTCCACAATAAGGATATTTGCAGAGAGTATTGCAGGGATTGATAATTGCAATCCATATTCTTTATGTTAATTTTGTTTAGGGTGCTGTAGCATCACCTGGGTTGGTTTTCGTTTTTTTTTTTTTTTTTTTTTTTTTT
>VWPW01001602.1:43861-84298 GCA_013389825.1 Crypturellus undulatus
TTTTTTTTTTTTTTTTTTTTTTTTTTTTTGTGAGAGTTGTTGGTTTATATGTGAATTGCTTTTTTTTTTCTTTCTCTTTTTTTTTCCAATCCTCCATGGAAATCTGCCTTTAATAAAAGGACTATGAGAGCCATTGATGATATTGCAGGTTTCTGGGATTCAGCCAGGTGATAATTTAGACTATGGCATTTCTGATGTGCAAGTAGGTAGAAAACCCATAAATCTTCATAGGTGGCCTCTGATTTTTAAACAGGAACACCTTTTTTCTAGGTTAATCTTCACAGTCACACTACCAAAATGCATTTCCTTCTGTCTGAGAGATGTGTGCAGTACAGCTGTGTTGTAAATGCCCTGTAAATGTCTCTTAAAGTCTTTTGAAAGGTCTTAGCAGTGTAAAAGTTCTTTTGTATTATGAAGTATTTTTATATTACCTGTTCTCTCTAAACATGATTAAAGATGATAATATTATAGTGGAGGTTGGCAGTAAAAAGTATTTTCCTTGCCAGCAGTCTTTCTTGCACAAATAGTGAATAATTAGAGTGGGACTCAACTGTGGCTTATAGGCTAGCAGACATTAGCTGAATTTACTCAGGTGTCTGCATTGCACTCTCCTAACTAGTAAATCTCATGAAATGCTAAATTGTGTATTGATTCGTTCAAAGCTTAAATGTCTTCATCCCACTTTGGACAATACTGTGTTACCTGTTGTAATGTATTTCTCTGAATTTCCTTTCTCTTAGGTTTTACAAATCTGATCAACTATTTAATGCAAAGGCTTAAAAGGACGCAGCTTGCAGCTTTGGTGTGGTTTCCAGAAATCAAGCATGTTTTCTTAAAAAAAATCCACCATGTAAACAAAATATCATTTGGTATCATTTAGGTATAAATGGAAAGGGGGTGGGAGCAGGAGACAGGGTGGGTTTTGACTTTCAGCAGAAAGCTGTGATGCCACATTTGGTTTCTGTGCAGCTGCTGTGTATTTCTGAAGGAGGCCTTTTGATGGTTATTTTTCCTCTCTTAAACTCCAGAACCCTTTCTTAATATCTTCTCTAAGTTATCCTTTGCTATCCCCTATAGCAACTGCACAAATATCTCCATACAGGGTTTCAGCTGCTTCTGATACCATGCTATGAAACATTAACTAAAATGAGGTTATTGTCAACATTGCTTTGACCTCAAGGAGGCACAACTAGTATTTTTTTTCAGTGAGCATTTTTCTTGCTTTCTGTTTTTTTTGACACTTCCAAAAAAAGTTCCCAAAGTGCCTTTTCAAAGCAAGAGCATATCACTAGAAATAATATTAATTTATGAATTCTTAAGAGTGCTTTTGCGTGTGTACCTATGCTCATTTTTTTTCTGAGTGTGAAATCATATTTGGATATGAAGAGCAATATATTACTGAATTGACAATGGCTTGAGTGTATAGAAATGTGTGCATAATTCTGGACTAGTAATGATCTCATTACAGCCTGCTGGAGAGAGGCAGAGTGGTTTGATTAATTAAAACTACGCAGATGCAGCTTGGGGTATTTTATTTTCGCCTGTCTCTTGGGTTGCAGCTGTTACTATTTTGCTGCCTGGAGGGTCATAGCACTTTCAGCACCAGTTAAGTTACCAGTCACGAACACACTGCCCAGCCGCTGAAGGATGACACATCTGTTTTGGATTGCCACAAGAGTTGGCCACACTATTAGCTGTGCAATTTTCACTTGGCATTTTGTACGCAAATTAAAAATTCCCGTAATTCGAATGCGAAACACAAAAGCCACAAGGCCCAGGGAAATAAGTGAGTCCAAAACACAAAGCACGGTATCATGCTGAGAAAGTTTCTTGGTGCTTTCTTTGCCAGAGATTGGCCACGTCTTGTGAGTTGTTGCATCTTTGCAGGCACAGAGCTGTGTGACTATATACCCTTGCGTGTGGTCAGTAAAATTTTCCCAACTACCCAGCTTTAGGAGCAAACTCTTCCAGATGCAGTGGTGCAAGTGCGGTTAAAGAGCCTCTATGTGTCCCTTGGTGTCAGCTGTGCAAACACCTGAGCTCACCATGTCGCTGCAGAGCTTTCCCTGACATGCACTTTTAATTTCAATGCAGGATCTTCGTGCAAAGGCAGAACTTGGCCTGAAGTGGATCAGAGTGTTGCATATGGTTTAGATTATCTTAGTTCAGCACTGCGAGTGCCTGGTTTTCCCCACCAAAACCTGAGGTTGCAGCATTTCGGAAAGGGGAATGGAGCAACCTGGTATGACCCACCTTTAACTGCAGAGGAGGTAGAGGTGCCTAAAGTCTAAGATAACACATGGTTATTTTCAGTGCCTAACTTGAGTTAATTAAACACCACAAACTGTTTGCTTCATCACCATGCTGCTTACTTGGGCTAGCTGCATGAAGTAGTCTTGGTGGTAGCAGGTTTTGTAGTGAAATCAATGTGTTTATGCTGCACTGTTGAAATGCAGTGTTAACAGTCCATAGCTGCTGGCGCAGATTTCCCTCTTGCTGGTCAAAGGTGCTGGAAGGAAAAACTGGAACCTCCTGCAAGAACTCTAAAGACCGTGTATGATCTACTGTTCAATCTTGATTTTCGAGAGAAACTTTTAAATATTTAAATAAAATTAATTTGCATTATCAAGGTACATGGTTCTTCATTCTTTGAATCACTCAAGTGGGCTCTGTCCTCTCTCAAGAAAGGCAGAAAATAGCTATATAACCCAAAATACCTACACAACTCATGATCTGAAGCTTTAAAAAAAGCTTTAGAGCCCTCGGTATTTGTCTGACCATTAAATAAATGATGCAAAAGAAGTTTTAGTAAGTGTAAACCTGAGGTTTCAAATGAACGAAGAATAGAAAAATACAATTGCCAAAAAAGATAATGTGGATATACTTGTTTCTTTGTCTGTATGTTATATAAAATGAGATGCTTTAATCACTGAGGTTTCATCGGATATGCAAAGAAAGAAAAAAACACAGGTCTTTGGGGAAGAATAAGACTGCAGTTGTGTGCAAAGCTGCAGCACGAAGCCCGAGGAAGGGTCTTACCCCTAGAGTGACAGTGAATCTTTGAGAAGGGATGATAAGGGTTAGGTTGTTTCCCTAGCCCAACGCTCGTGGCCATAGCTGTTGGGTTCACACTCTGTGCTATTCCTACAATAGTAAAGTGAAATGAGTAATCGTGGCGAGCAAGAGACTCTCGTGCCAGACAGCACAAAAATGAACAGGCCAAGTGATCTGACTTCTTACTTGCGGACTTAATCAAAGCCATAATGAACTGGATTGGATTTTTACTCGAAACAACAGTTAATTCAAGGCCTCCTGCAGGAGCCGGCAGTAGTTGCTTCTGGCTTCTACCCTACAGCATGGGAGCATCCAAGGCTGCCTCCACGCAAGCCTTCCTCACGGCATCGCAGAGTATTGAAGCTGAGAAGGGACCTCTGGAAATCATTCGGGCCACCTGCTGCTGCCCTCAAGCACGGTGAGGTAGAGCACGTTGTCCAGGCCCCTGTGCAGGCAGCATCTGATCATGTCCAGAGAAGGAGACTCCCCAGCCTCTCCGGGCAACCTGCTCCAGTGCTCTGGCACCCTCACAGTTGAGTTTTTCCTCATATTCAGGCAGAGCTAACTGAGTTTGTGACTGTTGCCTCTTGTGCTATTGCTGGCAACAGCTGAAAACAGTCTGGTCTCATCTCCTTGATACTTGATATCCCTTCAGATACCCGGTAAGAGCCCTTCTCAGTCACCACTTTGTTAGGCCAAACAGGCCCAGCTCTCACAAGAGATGCTCCTGGCCCCCAGCATAAGCACTTGGGTATCTAAGTTGAAGATGTGGAGTGATGAGGAGTGTCACCGCCTTCCCAAGGGGACGAGCTAAGCAGAAGAAGGATGAGACACTCATTCTTCACTGCTAACTCATGAGCAGTTTGTCTTCACAACTATGATTGGAGTGGTGAACCACTGCCGGAATTGCTTGCACATGAACTTATCAAAGCACTGAGCACAGGGAGGGTGGATATCACGGGTCTTTAAGGACTGTGTAGACTGAATCTAGGTCCAGAGAGGTCATGCCTCCAGCAAGGCCACCCTTCCGTACGAACAAAATATGCTGCCTGCAAAATGAAAAAGATTCTTGGAATCTTGCCCTGCTTCTGCACCCAGTGCCAGGTTTCCTCTTGGCCTTGAGCGTGCTGCACCGTCAAGGAATGAGTCAAAAGGAGCCGGTCACAAGCGAGAAGGAAAGCCGTCACGCAAGGAAAACAGTACTGGTTTGAAGGATAAAACGAGGAATATAGAGTCCTCATCAGGACTCTATATAAGAGTCAAGAGAGACTGAGGCTTATCTCTCCTGAGTATAAATGCAGTGCTGAAGGAGTATTGCTACTTAGATACCTCCTGTGTAAACCTGAAGGACTTAAAGAGCTACTGCCTTCAGCCTCTCTTTCTACTGCTGGGTGCGATCATGTAGAGAGCCAAATACACCTTGAGAAGAACACTTAGCTCTTATGCTGTGCCTAAGCTAGAGCTCCATGAAACACGATGTTTAGGCCTGACCTATGTAATGTGTCCAGCACAGGCAGGGCTACAGATTTATCACCTAGGAGGTGCTCCACGTTGAGCAGTCCTGCTGCTTACCAGGCTGTGAGGGACTCTGGGCTTCTCACCCAGAAAAGTGAGTGGAGAGACCTTGATATTCAGTAGAGGCTCTGTTGGATCCTCTATCTGAAGTGAGTGTAGAGGGGATGGGGCCAGGCAGATCGGCGCTCCCCAAAGATGGGACAAGAGGCAGTGGGCACAAACGGGGGGGAAAACACAGAAAATTATCTCTGAATGTAAGAAAACACTTTTTCATAGTGGGAGTGGGTGAAGACTGGAACAGGTTGTTCAGAGAGGCTGCCTCCATGCTTGGAACTATTCAGGGTGCTTTTTCAGCACGTTTCATGAAGCCTGGCTATAAAGGACAGGCTTTCTGCAAATTTGTAGCTAAGCCACAGACAGATTAAGCAGCTCTTTTGTGGGGGCATCATTTACCCACAAGCTTCTCAGTCTATATCTAGTCAAATCCCGCTTCTGGGGAGCTCTTAATCAAATCCCAGACACCAGTTTTCCATCATCTCTCTCACCAAGTCAGCCACATGGTCATTTGTGGAAGTGGTCTTTCCCTCCCAGTCTGGCTCACTGCCTCCATACACATCTCCCCACATCGTTTGAAGAGACCTTGGGGGCAAGTCAGTCACCAAGGAGCTTTGAAATGCTCACAGGTCCCCATATCCCTGCCATGCCTTTGTACCCAGTGTCCCTGCTCTTCCCCCATTTCCCTGTCTGCTCCACCAAAGTCCCATTTAGCCAGCTTCATTCTTGGGCTACCTTTGCTTTACTTCCATAGTCACTTCTTGCAAACATTTCTATCCTCAGGGCTCTGTGTGGGGAGGAAGGGCATGGGCACAGTGTCATGAATTCGGTTACACCACAGCAGTCACTGGGGCTGCAGACAATGCAAAGTATGAGAGGGATCGACTGTACACGCCGCTGCCATAAAACCCTGCAAAGCCAAATCCCACTCCGAATGTGGTTGCAATCAACGCTTCAGCATTTGGCAAGGCTACAATACACTTCTCACTAAGTTCTTTTACCAGCTGCAGCTCTTTAGATTGAGTTGCAGTAGATTTTCCAAGTTACGAGCTCCATGGTGTCATTATCTGCGGTGTGAAACCTCGGTTCCTTTTCCTCAGCTCATACCTGCTGTCTGCTGACTTCCCTGCCTGTCCTTCTGAAATGAGATCATCACAAGTTGTTCCTGCACCTGGTCCCAACAGACCTAAACACGCGAGGAGCAGCCTGCCAAATCTCCCATGAACTGAATTCACAGGGTCCTTGAGAAAAACCCCAAGGTGACCAAAAGCTTTTAAACACTCACCACCTCCTCAGGGAACTTTCACCTGGACATGCTGGTGATGCAACATTGCAAACTTGCTGCAGATCCCACGTTCCCAGCCTCCTTCGTGCACAGCCTATTCCCATGAGCTGCTTTTAGAGGAGCTAAATAAATGGGGACGTGTAGTCTGTCCATGAACCGTGAAATAAGGTTGCCTCACTGAAGTGAGGAGCTGTTCAGAAGTAGTTTGATGTGCTGCTGATCAGCCTCGCTCTTAATGTGATGACCAGGATTTCTTCCACTCTGGAGAAGAGCACAGCCGGGGAAGGGGTGTCCTCAGTGGGACAATACTGCCAGTGCAGCTTTCAAAAGGGTTCCAGAATCTATCCCTTAAAACAATCTTTTAAACAGTTCCATTTGCAATGCGGATTGCAAATCTGGGCTACAATCAAAGGTTTCACTTACTGCGTTTCATACTGGGCAGCCAATCTGAATCTAATTTCACCAACCTTTTAGTGGATTGCTGCTTACAAGCTGTCAACAGCCCTGGAATGCTGGTAAAGCACAACCTTCCTTTGCTTCTGCCTTTTATGCTTTTTGCCACAATAAAACACTTTACACTTCAGGAGGAAACACTGGCGATGGAGAGGAGCACACAACACTGCATTCTTCCTAAGCAAAACATCATTGACAAAGTTATTAAAAAAAAAAGCGATCCCAAAGAAATCTCATACTGAAAGTAAGATAAGAAGTACCAGATCTTTGGATCCTTGCTGTAGACCTCCAACGCTTCAGCTCATAAAATAGTTGATATCAGAAATAAGCTTTTACCTTGTCAACAAGCCACAAGAGGAAGGTAAGACACATTTTGCTGGTGAGCTTTTTGGCTATTTGTTCACTGAAGAAGGAAAGAAATATTCTTTAATGGTTGTACCCTACGTATATCCCTTCCCATCAATCCTGATCCTTTTTGTTCACCTTTGGCTTCCAGGGAAAGTTCAAAGAAGCCAGAAGGGAGGCTTCATTATACAGTGCATAAACTGGGGAATGCGCTGTCACGGATTGGCAAAGATCTAGCACAAAACAGTGAGGTTTCTTACACTGCCCAGTTTGGTTAATATGCAAGTTTGCGGCACCTGCAGCCTTTGGGACTGGGGATGCTGTGGGGACGGTGTGTCTGGGGCTCTGAGCTATGTTTGGACCGATATCTAGGTACAAGCGACTCCCATTCTCATGCATATAGCAGCACGGCTGAGAGCAGGTGAAGTAAAGATCTTGAGTAAAGATCCCCTCCATGCCATGGAAAACGTAACCGAAAGCCTGACAGAGCAGGAGAGATGCACGTCTTGCCTAAAAAGAACATATGGAACTGTCAACTCCTGCTCCTCATTTTAAATAAATCCTATCAAATTAAGCTGACCAGGCTTCAACTCCACAGAGACATTGCTGGGGATGTTTGGAAGCTAATAAATGATCCAAGCCTTCCCTGGAAATATATTCGTTTTGGGCCTGATTTGTGGGCAGTAGCAACCAGGCAAATAACAATTACACTAATGAGGATGCTGTAGAAAGCAGACACTGGCTTAAAAGCTCCAAGCAGCTATTGAACATCTCAGAGATCATGTTTTCTTCTTGACAGATGCCAACTTGGCCTCCCAAAGATGAAACACACATGTATAGTGTGGGTGCCAGGATGAAACAAGCTCCATGATCTGGAGCTCCAAGATCTGAGATCTTTCCTACTCTACTCCCAGCCCCATCCAATATATCGCAGGTGTTGATGCTGATCTGCAGCTGAATCACAGGGAGGGGAGTGACAGTGCGTTTCTGCTGTGACTTTGCACTCACAGACGTCCCAGGAGACTGCGTCTTCCACATTCCAGTCATGAAGAGGTTTTCACCTGGAGAGGTGCCAGAGTCAAGAGAAACACCCTACATTCAAACAGAAATCTGAATCTGTACCAGTATCAGGGAGAGATTCAGTTACTTAAACCAAAGCCACTTGCAACATAGGCAATTGGTTCAAACATCTCTTGGGCAAAGCAAGCTGCCCCAGGGGACTGAGTTGCTGCCAGCAAACACTGAGTTTTGATGTGAACAGTTGGGCAGCGTGGGCCTGGCACCCAGCTGTGGTTTGTACAAGGTACACTAGCTCATCACCAGCACTATTCCCAAACAAATTAGGCCATCTGGACAGCTCTGGAAGGACGGGGTGTTTACAGCTTGTTTATGGACATGGTCTAGCACAGTTCTGTCACTCAGCACCTCTTTCGCGAAGACCACCCAGCTCAGCCTCAAGATCTCCACTATAATCCCTCACTAAACTTGGCTTCACCAAGGGCTGAACAAGGCCCAGCAAATGATGCCCATCACAGGAACCAGCACCAACATTTTGGTGACTTCTGTTCCCTGCAAAGGTTTTTCAGAAAAACAACTTTGCAGTTGTGGGATCTCAGCTTCTACCTGCCGTGAGTCCTCATAGCCACAGAAACCTTTAAACTGAGAACACCTGCCTTGCTAATTTCTGTTCCTCCTCATGGGGACTGATCTGCAGTGTGACTGCCGTGTGACTGTTGGGAGCTGACTGGAGCTAGGTCCTTTGCACTGGGATCCCTTGATAAAAGAAAGGAGATCCAAGCAGTCGATTTCCCTGTTCCCTATTACCAACTCACTCCAGGCAGAGACTGTTGGAGACCTTCCCGCCACACATTTGCAGCCTCTCCTCTGCCCTTCCATTGGTCTTTCCCTTCCCACTCCTGCTGCACCGGGAGGTGCACGGCCATGGCCTGTGAGTGCCACCCCAGGTCCCCATGCCCTGCAGGCAACCCTTGGTGACACCGAATCACCTCCTGAGGGTGATGAGAACCTGAAATCTTCACGCTCCCCTCTGCCACCCCAGGAGTGTGTGACAGAAGATGGGAAGAGAGAGCAACGAGAGCAGTACACAGCGACCCGATCCACCCTCAGGAACTTTCTCTTCCAAGATACCTGGACTTAGACGGGCAGAGTTGTTGCCTCACGATATTTTCATTTGGAAAGAGCTCTACGTGGAGGAAGAAGAACTTCAAAAAATGCTCACACACTGGTGTTTGTGGGAGCTTTTGCTGGGAAGCAAAAGGTTCGGGAGAGTTTTTAGTTCATAGCTGTGGGGAGGCATGGAGCAAGATGTATTTTCATAGCTAGAACTCTTTATGCACTTAAACATCAGTTTCAAGACAGAATATCTGTTGTCTCAGAGGATGAGACCTTCTTCGCTGCAAGGGCACCTTGTTGACTCACATTTAGCTTGACCACCACAACCTCCATGTCCTAAAAGTAGATGAGCTCCCAGGAGGTGCTGGCACCCAGCCCAAGCCAGATCCTCATGGCTGTTCCAGCTTCATCCTGGTGGCCTACTGCTAATTCTGATCTATTCTGCAGTTTACCTTACATCTGCCTATTTGTTTTGTTTTGTTTTTGATAACGTTTGCTTCTTTTCATAATGTTTTGTACGTGGTCATAAACCCAAGAGGCTCATTTTGGCTTGGTATGTTGGGGTTTTTTTGTTTGTTTTCTCACTTGATTTCTTAATATTCTTCCATATTCCTTTTTCTATTTGTTTTGCCCTTGGCCCAAAGCTCCCTGCCAGGGGTGGGAACTCACAAAGTCTGACCTCAGCCGGTGTTGATTCAAGCTCTTCCTACCTCAGGCATACCCTGTTACCTCATAAAACAACATTAAGAAGCTCTCTTACTACTGCAGATTTACATCTTGAAATAGACATCTGTGCAATTAAGATTTTTTTTTAATTGTATCAACCATTTTACAGTCTCCAAATCCATACGACCTATAAAAACAATCACATTATTTTGCATAATAATTCTTAGCTTAAGGCATGTAAAAATAACTATTCCTTCATTTGCAAGGAGCTGGATATAGTTGATGCCAACAGTTGTACTGGGCTAATGTTCTCAGCACGTTAGTTAAGACACCCAATTGCTAATACGGCATCAAGAGCTCATCTGTATGGATTGGCTATAGCTTTAGCTATAGATATACCTTTAGCTATAGCTCAACTGTGCAAGAAATAGCCCCATCCCTGACTTGGCACTGCTTGAGTTAACAGGCTTCCCCAGCCCCTGTTTTCCTGCCTTCTCCTGTAGCTCTTATGCAGACAAAACGCCTGTCATTTGGAAGGGGGTTGCCTGGGTTAAAGGCTGAAGGATTTGCCCTCTGCTGCTCAATTCCAGGAAAGGACAGAAAGCCTGCACTTGGCAAGGGACTAGAGGCTGCAGCGTAGCCGGTAAATGTTCCCACCAGTCACGCTCCAGATGTTTGTGTTGGTCAGGAAACTTCATTTTTCTTGACAGGGTCACTGAACGCATAGTGAGACTTCCAACAGGAATAGCTTCAGCAAAAAGAGGGGAAGGCGATCGCAGAGCAACTGCTGGAAAAGCCTCAGTTCAAGGCAGAAACTACATATAGTCCTTACAAAATTATTTATTGACCCTGCGCTGGATCTATATATTAGTTATTGCAGAGTGTACAACGAAGGTTCATTGGATGTCTGATGCCAGTTTCATTTCCTTGCCCCAAAATACTTGATTCAAAGCTCACAAAGGGAAATGCAAAACTTTCTGCCTATTTCCATGGCTTTTTCATTGTGCCTTCATGAACCAAAGGTGAAAAGTTTGAAGATATGTGATGCCTAGGTGCAAGTAGTAGTACACTTTTTGATCAAATGCTTTCTCAGGAACTTTTCCAAGGATATTTAGAGCAAAGCGGGGAAAAAAATCTCTTACTTTGGAGAAAAATCCCTAGGACATCCTCAGAAATCTATTTTGATAGACTGCCAAAACAAGAAACCAGAGTAATGTTCCTATGATTTCAGATTTAAACAATACCTCACAGCAGGATTTGCTGTGAGGCTTTTGCTGTTGCACAAAAAGCTGGCCGGGTTAGAGCTCGGCCTTAAGATGCAATTAATTGCACTAATTCGTTTTTAAGAACTGGGTCAGATCCAACCATACCGAATGCTACAAGAGGTGTTCAAAAACTATCTGACATTCCAAATCTACAGCTTCCTGAAGGGCCACAGCAGATGCCTTTCAGCCTGGATCTCACTTGCACATGGCCAACCTTCTTTTAATTAAAACAATTTCAGAGTTCCCCTTCGAGACGCTCGAGTGACTTGCTACCATATTCAACCATTGCCCGTCATTGCAACCTAAAAAATCCCACCTCGTTTCCATACATATACATCCAGCCAAATGTCTGGCTCCTCATGTAAATATTGGGCTCTGAAGGTGGCCAAGATTCAGTGAACCATCAACAGCAGCAAACTCACTAGGAAAGGGCCCTTGGTTGAGCAAGCTGGGCCTTCAGGCCTTGAACGCTCTTCGGTTATTTCTGGGAACTGCCAGATGTGGCTCGGCCAAGTCCTCTTCATGTCCTGCAGCAACCATTGCTCAGCCTGCAACCGGACCCATGCTTCCAGAATATGACTAACGCCTTTTCTGAACCCAGCTGATACTCTTGGCCTCCACAATATCCTGTCTGAAAATTCAGAGGGGGCTGCTTACATCCAGACAGTAACACAGTCCAGCCCATAAAGGACATAGGCAAGAACTCTTGCTTCACCGATCCTTTTTCAGGGCCTCGAACTTTTTCTTTTACTCCGAGTAAGATTTTCAAGCAGTAGGAACCCCAATGCTCTTCCAAACCCTCTAAAACACTTAGGCAAGCCGGAGCTGGCTTTCAGAAGTCAGAGAGTATCCTGAAGTCTGATAATCTAATATTTTATTTAAAATTTATGCCTTATTGTTTGCAAAAATATGCAGGAATGATGCTTCATTCTGATGCTGCCTAACTTCTCAACATTTCAGCCTCCTCCATATCAAAGGACCCCTGGATTTCTTTTTAAATCCCCCCGTGGTCACTGAAAACAATAAAGCCTCCATTTCTGAAAATAAAAGAATCTCTTATTCTTGGCACCGATTGAATACTGTATTACAAGAAGCTGGGAAAAGAGGATTTTGCATCGTCTGTGGTCACAAGCTCAGCTGGTAAAAAAAAACACGAACGGCCCAGAGGACAGTTTGTCTCCTTCTTTCACAAACCAGTTGTTTAGTTCAAACTTGGCCGGGCCGCTGTGGGTTCCTTCACTTTAATGGCTGAGCTAGAAGAGCAGGAAAGGAAAATATTGATATAAATGAACTGCGCTCTGATCTTTAAGTGAATTGCATTTATCTTTGCCTGTGGCACTGCATTTCCGCCCGGCTAGAGGCTCACGAGGCTCCCGCTCACTCACCAAGGCTGCCTTGAAGCTTGTTTTGTTTTTCCAAGGCTGAACACGTCCCAGTCAAGGAAAGGGCACAAACCCACCTTCAGATACAGAGTGGATAAGCGTTTTGCCCAGGTTTCTCCCAACGCTTAAAAAGCTTCTCTCTGATCGCTGAGAGATAACGGAGCAGTCACATTGATACTGTTCTTGTGCAATGGTGATGACAGACGCATGCTGCTATTTCTGCTTTCTCCAGGGATGAATTATGTGGATTTCCCCCAGCTTCGGGTGCCCTGTTGAGGTGGAACATTGGTTTGAACTACCAGACATAAACATCTCAAATACTGTCTGAAGCCTTTCCAGTTTCTTTGTGTACCAAATATAAACTCTTTGCATCAACCTTTTAGCATGCTTTGACTTACTAAAGCTTCTTTGCAGGAAAACAAGTAGCTAACAGATTTGCCCGATACCTTGGCATTGCATTGCTCAGTCCCATTGAGACCCCAAATGGGTGAATATGCCTCATTTTTCAGCAAAGCTCCCTCCGAAGTCTGCAAGTGTCCTAGCCAAGCACTATGTAGAATTTGGACTAAGCATTTTTATTTTTTTCTCAAGAACTCTCCAAAAATTAAAGAACCAAGGAAACTGCTGAATTCTCCTGAACAAGGTTTTCTGGGGAAATGTATCATGGACCAGAGCATCACTGATGTTATTCGGAAAAGCATTGTGGTATCAATACACACTATACACCTCATAGGCAACAGTGAATGTAAAGTAAAAGGGCCTTCTAATTTTCATAGTTGGTTCAACACTGTTTATTTATTTGAAAATCTGTCCAAAAAGGGTACTTGGAAAATAGTCTATAGACAGTGACACTCCCAAGCAGCTCAGTGCATGCTGCCTACCCAGAACATCCTTCTGTACCAGGGGTTTGCTTTGCTTCCCTGTTTTGAGGCAATGGAAGAATTCCTGACTCTCTGGTTCACTACAAACAGAGTTTCAGACTCTGTGCAAAATCTGCTGTATTACGTGTTTCACTGAAGACAGGTAACAGACTGTGAAAGCAGCCGTAAACAGTCGTATGGGACCCTTGCCCAGACTGTCCCTTCACGAACATACCTACACCCTATGCCTGGCTATAGAAACAGGAGCTCTCCTTTTTAAGAACGTATTTACACCAAAGCTTTTATTCCCAGATAGTCCCCAACACGCTGTGTTCTGCCAACAGCCTCCTGGACACCAAAGAGCGAGTGGTGGCCAGGGCCTGGCAAAGAACAAGGTTGCACGAGCAACCAAATCAGGGAGCAAAATGATCTGTCTCATATCAGGATAGGAATAAAATGGGATTTCCGCCTAGACTTGTCCATCAACTGCAAATTGTTTCAAGCTTCATACTAACTATAGGCCAGGCACTACGTTTCACTCCACTGTCCTGATGTCCTTGGGACATTAAGTCAAGCATGATGATCCTCAAGCAGTGCTGGGTTGGAGATACATGGGGTGCTGTTCCCCCATGTGCATGGGGGGCATGTGCATGGTTGCTCCTTCTCCATCTGCATCCAACTGACCCAAGCCAGTTGTGGCCACCGTCTGCACCTGGGCTTGGATGAAGAAAACACAAGACTTCTTGGGTCTTTCCAGGCACAGCTGGGCTGGACACAGCCTCAAGGGCTACCAAGGTGGGAAGAGGAGGCTCCAGGGATGGCTGTTTCTCTCCTGTCCCTAGGTAGCTCAGCTCAAGCATCTAGCCAGAGCTGCTAAGAAATGTCTCAAAAGTTACCACTCATGTGCAACAGGCAGTCCTCAAAAGTTAGTAACTTCAGTGTTTTTAATAAAAATAAATGCCAACAGGAATTACAGACTAAATTCATGCAACATTGTATGATGGAAAACAAAATTGGGTTTGTGTTACAGGAGCCCAAGAATGCAGCTTAATCTAATAAATCATGATTGTTCTGCATTCATATAAATATGAGAAAATAAATTATGCATTTCCTTGAGAAGGTTTTTTCCTAAGCATGTGTACAAACTGGCACTGGGCTCTGTTAGTCCAACAGAAACTTTATGCGAAACGAAATTTAATTCCTGAAAAATTAGGGTTGACAATACAAGTGTGGACAGTTGTCGTTATAACGTGCAAAACTGCACATGATTTCCAAGGCACAGCCACCAATCTCAGAGCTGAAGAGCTAAAGCAGACAGAGCTAAAATGAGTGGATAGGCCTTTCTCTGAGACCTGGATTCAGCCACTGAACAGCCACTAAGCACCTTCCTCAGCTGTGGTGACACCCTATCTGCTGCTGGTATTAACAGAAATGACTGCCCCTTCTTCTACCATCTCCATCACTATGTTAGCAAACAGTTCACAGCACCATGATCTGTGGTTTCTTGTCAAGACGTTCTCCAGTCTCTCTGGTATATGAGATGTCCAGCTTGCATGTGAGATTTGATTTTGCTTTAGCATATCCCTGGGATCTCCAGGGAAAAAACACCTCCCTTTTGAGGTGTCCTATTTCCCAGCACAGTGAAGTTCTCATACAGCTTACTGAATATCTCAGTTCTCCCGGGATAACTTTGCTTAGGGGATAATAACAAAATGCCTGCTAGGAATTACAAACATACTACTAAATAATGCTGCCACAATAAATCATTACTCATTAGGAATGATCCAATCACAGGAAGACCCAAACATCAAGAACTGGTGTTGCTCAGTAAGGATGGGCAATCTTTCTTTATTTTTTGAATATCTCTGAACACAAATAAGAAGGTCCTGATTTATGGCTTCACAGGTGCCCTGGTAAAACCAGCACATAGTAATAAGTCTTATACTACCATAGTCACATTCCAAAGTAATGTATGATCACTTGAACAACAACAAAAAAAAAACATACCTATCTGTGATGCTGACTTAGTGCTGCAGCAGGACTTCTTTTATTTTACACTGGATGTGTGTAATCCAGTACCAAAATCCTTGAGGCATCAGAGGAAATCTTTTCTTTTGGGGGCATCACTGACATTCACTGTCACCCCATCCTATACAGCTGAGCAGGTCAGAGAAGATGCAGCAGGACCTCATGCCAGGATACTGCCAGGACAAGTGAACTGTGATGTTTTGGGAACTAAAAAAATGAAAATCAACAGCACTTTTTTTAAAATAAATGTATAAACTCTCTTTAACACTTCTCCATGGCGGCAGGCACGCTGCCTCTCATTCAGGTCTGCACATGCAGATCCTCGGATTCCCGCGGGAGACGGGCAGCCGAGATGATTGTCCCAAAAAATCCGAATGACATGGGGGCCCCCTGCGCACCTGGGGGAGGAAGGACGGAGCTGGTGGGCGAAGAAGGAAGTAGTGCCCCATCTTGCTGCCTCCCTCTCGCGAGGGGAGCGAGGCAGCACTCCCCGCTGGCAGCCTCACTCCCCGCTGGTGGCTGCAGCTCCACTAGCGCCCCAAGTTTCTCTCAGGTTTCCTGGGTGCTGCAGCAAGCCCAGGGGTGCCTCACGTCCCTACCTCTCCTCCAGGCTGGTCAGGGGGCTCCTCATTACAACCAGGCTGTGGCGGCAGCCGAGCTCCGAGCTCTCTGGGTCTGACAGACCGCAGTGGCCCTGGTGCGACCTCCCTCCCTCCCGCAGTCCTGTCCCTCCCTCCCTAGGATGAGCAGGAATGTGGTCCGGGGATGATGGTCCCTCACAGAGCTGCTGCGAGGGGGAGGGCAGAGGCTCAGCCCCTTTGGAGGCGGCTATAAAGCCCGGCGCAGGCACCTTCTCCACCGTGGCGGAGCGGCGTGCACAGCGTGGCACGAATCATGAGTGCCTCTGAGGCCACAAACGGTGCTGGGGCAGCAGCAGCGCTGGCGGCGCTGCGAGTAGCCCTGCAGCCAGTGCTGCTCCTGTCCTGCGTCCTGCTGATGTGTGCCTTGGCCTGCCGCCATGCACGGGCAATGAGGGGGACCTCGGTGCGTGGCCGCAGCCCCCCGGGCCCCTTCGCTTGGCCCCTGGTGGGCAACGCGCTGCAGCTGGGCCGCCTGCCCCACCTGGCCTTCGCGCGCCTGGCCCACCGCTACGGCGACGTCTTCCAGCTGCGCCTGGGGCGCCGGCACGTGGTGGTGCTCAACGGCGACGGCCCGATCCACCGCGCGCTGGTGGGGCAGGGCGCTCGCTTCGCGGGGCGCCCCGACTTCCCCTCCTTCAGGCTGGTGTCCGGAGGGCGCAGCGTGGCCTTCGGGCAGCTCACGGCCCGCTGGCGGGCCCGCCGGCGCCTGGCTCACGCCGCCCTGCGCGCCTGCTCCACGGCAGACGCCCGGGGCCGGCAGACGGTGGAGCGGCACGTGGTAGCGGAGGCACAGATGCTGGTGCAGCTCTTCCTGCGGCTCAGCCGTGGCGGTGCCTACTTTGAGCCCTGTCCCCACTTGGTGGTGGCCAACGCCAACGTGATCGCGGCACTGTGCTTCGGCCGCCGCTACGGCCACAGCGACAGCGAGTTCCTGGCGCTGCTGGGCCGCAACGACCGCTTTGGGCAGACGGTGGGTGCGGGCAGCCTGGTGGACGTGCTGCCCTGGCTCCAGCGCTTCCCCAACCCCGTGCGTCGTGTCTTCCATGACTTCCAGGCCCTCACCCGGGAGATGCATAGCTTCGTGCACGACAAGGTGGCGCAGCACCGCAGAACCTTCGAGCCTGGCATCGTCCGCGACGTCAGCGATGCTGCGATTGCCGCTGCCGAACACGGCAACGGGCCCCCCGTCGGGCTGGGCCCTGGTGATGTCGAGGGTGCCCTGACCGACATCTTTGGTGCCGGGCAGGACACTACATCCACAGCGCTCTCCTGGGTCCTCTTGCTCCTGCTGAAGCACCCGCAGCTCCAGCATGAGCTCCAGGAAGAGCTGGACCGTGTGGTGGGGCGCAGCCGGCTGCCCACATGTGAGGACCGGCCCAGCCTGCCCCACCTGGAGGCCTTCATCTATGAAACGCTGCGTTACAGCAGCTTCGTGCCCCTCACCATTCCGCACGCCACCACGACTGACGTGGAGCTGGACGGCTTCTACATCCCCAAGGACACTGTGGTCTTCGTCAACCAGTGGTCAGTCAACCACGACTGTCGCAAGTGGCAGGAGCCCCAGCGCTTCGACCCCTCGCGCTTCCTGGATGCTCAGCAGCACCTGGACCGTGACCGTGCTTGCAGAGTTATGATCTTCTCAGCTGGCCAACGGCGATGCATCGGCGACCAGCTCTCCAAGCTCCAGATCTTCCTCTTCACCGCCATCCTCCTCCACCAGTGCTCCTTCTACGCCAATCCTGCCGAGCACCTCACGATGGACTGCATCCCTGGCCTTGCGCTCAAACCACTGCCCTTCACCGTCACCGTGAAGCAGAGACAGCCCTCACTGACTGCCCTGTGAACTCCCAGTGCCCGGAGGCCTCAGCCAAGCACTCGCCATGCGTGTTGTACGCCCACCATGGAGTGCCCTGGGGAGGATGAGGGCAAGGGGGGTCAACTCCCTGGGCTCCAAGACTGCCTCCTCAGCAGCCCAAAGGGTCTGTGCTGGAGCCCGCTTTGCAAGCAGGTGCTTTTTTTTTTCTGAGAAGCTTCCACACGCCTATTTGTAAAGGCAATGGCAGCAACCCCCCCATAGGGTTCAGCAATAAAAGCCTTTGACATGGGAGCTGGCTCTCCTCATTCTCTTCAGGGGTCACATGGGCCTTGGGGCTTCCCTCCTTGCGTGGGGCACATGCAGCTCCCCTGGGCCGTGGCAGCCCCAGGAGTGAGTGGTGCTCACTTTGTGCTGCTGCTGTCTCTGCTGGAAGAGTGCCAGTTGTGGTCAGCCAGGACCTCTGGAAGAACCAGTACCATAGTGTGTGAAACCAAACCCTGTCCTGCTCCACATGCACTAACCGGAGTAAGGCCCGCGGAGCTGAGGAGGGGGTTCTCGGTCAGGACTGCCCTGACCAGGACAAGTCTCCACAGAGCAGGACGTTGGCAAATGGGAGCTCTGGGGAAAGGTCAAAGATGTTGGGACTCTTTTGTGTAGAAAAGATGGGGACCATAACAGGAGCACTCTCAGGAGGTACAAGGGGTTATTAAATCATAGAATCATAGAATCATAGAATGCCTAAGGTTGGAAGGGACCTCTAGAGGTCATCTAGTCCAACCCCCCTGCACACGCAGGGCCACCTAGAGCACGTGGCACAGGGCTGCATCCAAGCGGGTCTTGAAGATCTCCAGAGAAGGAGACTCCACAACCTCTCTGGGCAGCCTGTTCCAGTGCTCTGTCACCCTCACTGTCAAAAAATTTTTCCTTAAGTTCCTGTGGAACTTTTGGTGTTTCAGTTTGTGGCCATTTCCTCTTGTTCTGCCACTGGCCACTACTGAAAAGAGGCCGGCCCCATCCTCCTCACTGCCTCCCTTGAGGTACTTATAGACACTAATTAGATCCCCTCTCAGCCTTCTCTTCTCCAGGCTGAACAGGCCCAGCTCCCTCAGCCTTTCCTCATAGGGCAGATGTTCCAGGCCCCTGATCATCCTCGTGGCCCTGCGCTGGACTCTCTCCAGCAGCTCCACATCCCTCTTGTACTGGGGGGCCCAGAACTGGACACAGTACTCCAGATGTGGCCTCACCAGGGCTGAGTAGAGGGGTAGAATCACCTCCCTCGACCTGCTGGAGACGCTCCTCTTAATGCACCCCAGGATCCCATTGGCCTTCTTGGCCACGAGGGCACACTGCTGCCTCATGGTCAACCTGTCGTCCACCATGACTCCCAGGTCTCTCTCAGCAGAGCTACTCTCCAGTAGATCGGTCCCCAGCCTGTACTGATGTCTAGGGTTGTTTCTCCCCAGGTGTAGGACCGTGCACTTGGCCTGGTTGAATTTCATGAGGTTTCTCACCGCCCAGTTGTTCAGTCTGTCCAGGTCCCTCTGGTCTTCTCCCATTGCCCCAACCTGGAGCAAGGAGTAATTTGCTCTGTTTCTGCAGAAGGCTATAGCACATACAGGGGAAAGGCAATTGCTCATACCCAGAGAAGTCAAGGAAAAGCTGTGGGAGGCTGGGGCAGAGTCTTGTCACTGAAGTGTAAAGCACAGCTACCAGGGGTGGTCTAGATAAGACATAATCCCCACCTTGGGGTAGGGGCGACAGCCCCATGGCCTCTCAAAATCCCCTCCAGACTGGTAGTTCTGCCACATCTACAGACACTTCTCCACATGGAGACATGATAGGTCTCCAAACTCACGTTCCTGCCCCCAAATTTAATTCTTCAACTGCGATTGTAAAGAAATCTTTCTTCATTTGTCACAAAGAACTGAAGCCTCCCGCACATCCACTGAATAAATAATCTCTCCTCGGCAACTATGACTGCTTTGTATGCCACTAACTTTATCGCAATTTCTTGCCTCTAATTTAAAATGCATCGATGAATTGCTCGCACCTCCAGCCTGAGTCAATGAAGGCGGCTTTACTTCGGGTTATCTTCATTCTTGGACTCTTTACACAATACCAACAAGGGGGAAAGTGCTCGCAGCTGAAGTTAAGAGCACTATTCCCCCCTTCCCTCTGCTTTGCCCTTAACTGCTGCAGAGACCACCGTGCCTCCTACAGTCATAGCAAACATACATTGGAGCCACACGCGCGGCACGGGTCAATGGCCATGGGTTTATCCCACACTGCCCGCCAAGCTGTCCTTCTACAGCTGGATTTCCTCTCCGGTTGAAGAGCCTAGCCTGAATGGGGAGCAAGGAAAAAATCACTGAGCGCACCCTGCGGATAAGCCATTTCAAGGTAAGGCTCTTCAAAACCCTATCTTGAAGATTTAGACGCGTGGGTTTTATTCGTAAAAAATCATTCCACTGCCCTACCTTAAAGCCTTGCAAGGCATGGAACTGCAGCTCTTATTTCCGTAGGGGAAAACTCTGCTGACGGTAACTGCTTAGAGGATTTTGCAATGCTTTGACCACCTCATTTTTCAAGTTTAGAGAAAGAGACTGCCAGGAAATATGATATATTTTTTTTAACTCTCCACCAGAACCACAATGCTGGGAACTACTTTGTGTATTTAGAATCCCCAGGGTCCAAACTCCTTTATCCAAGATTACAGCTGTCTTTGCAAACACGCAGGTGTCTGCCTGCGTGTGCAAAACATGACACTAAATCCTGAGTGGGGACTAACTCAACTCTATCACAAATAGTGACTTTGTCAGGCTTATCCCTTGGCTCTCTTTCTTCCTCCTATTTTAGTATCTCTTTTCCCTCATGGAGAAAGCATTTCTCTAAGGTCAGCTTTTTCCCCTGAATTTTAGAATGTGCTTTGTGGAGTAAACAGGTACATTTTAGTTCTATCCGTGTTTCATCTGGAAAACAAACCCCCCACCATCTTTATTATATTATTCACAAGACTTGGAAAAAGTTTTTTGCAAAAGAAACTCAGAATAAATGAGTCATGCACCTCAGCTTAAAGGAAGAGGTAGTGACAGAGCAGCAACATGAGAGTACCCAGATTGCCTACAATCCTCCTGGTTCTCTCTGAAGTCAGTTTTTGCTAGGGAAGTTCCAAGGCACATCAGGAAACGGCACCTATCTCTGAACCAAAGAAATCTTGATTTAGAAGAAATCTCAAAGTCTGGCTGGGAGTCTCATTTCTTAGTAGAAACTGATGCTAATATTTCTATTAGAATACTGAGTAAGAATTTTCCAAGGATACCAGATAGATACTCACAGTAAGAAAAAAAAAGTTTTTTACTCTTGTGCGTGTTCAATGGTGTCACTGCTTTGAGGCTAAGCTCTTACTACCCGAGAATTACACTGAAAGCTCTTTACCACTAAAAACCATCTGATAATTCAAGAGATGAATGTGTCTATGATGAACAGCAGGACAGAATAAGGAGAAGTAGCTCGTGCCCTTCCCTGACTGTTTCCTCAGTAGGTCCCACCTTCCTTAGGGCTGACTCAAACTGTGCCGTAAGACTCATCCTGCACAGCCCTAGTTTCTGCTTTTGGGGTCCTCTTGCTCTCCAAAGCAGGAGAGAGGAAGCATCCCTGCAGGCCCATCTCTTCTCTCCAAGACAGCCACCATGCTTGAGCGCTAGGCCCTGTGTCTGCTTACTGGAATTTGTCCTCCAAAAGGAAAAGGAAAGATGACAAACAGGCAGAATAATATTTACAGCCCCAATTCTACACCACAGAGGTGAAGTTGGCAGATCAGCAGGCTTTGTTTCAGTGAGTTTCCCTTACTGGGTCTTCTATCCAGGGGAAGACAAATGGACCTTTTGGATAACAAAGGCAGACCACAATACTCACACCTCATCATCATTTATATTTATTTGAAAAAAAAAAATTCAATTGAAGCACATCATTTACCACCGAGTGTGGCTGTATTACATAATTTTTAAAAGGAATTTAAGTACTAGTCAAGATATTTACATACAAAATCCGCTGTATGTGTAACCCACATTAGTATAAAACACTGCTATATAAACAATGTTATATGATATTTCCCTGTAATTTCCTTTTGTATTTCTCATGCCATACGTACATACAAATACAATGGCATTGTATAGACAGACTTTCTTCTGGCAGTCAGTTTTCTTCATCTACATATATATTGATATAAAAAGCAAAATATCAACACAAGTACCTTCAAACATGCCCACTTTTTCCTCAGATTATAAATACTTTATTTTAAACAGAACACAGTGAAGATAAATTAGGCAGCTTCAATTATTTCTTAATATAGTAAATTAACCACAGGTAGGTATGTTTTAAAAATAGACAAGACTAGCTCCAGAAAATTATCATCTCACCCTCTGTTCAGATTTGAAGAATAGCTTCCAAAATTTCTACCAAAAATTGTACTAAACAAATTTATACCTTCTTGTGGTCCTAAAATGTATACAGCCCAGGAATCTTTATGAAACTCACACTGTACTCCGGGACTGGTCAGTAAAGCATGTGCAAATATAAAATAAAATCCATGATTCCCATGTTGTCTGAAAGCTATTAAAGTGCATTCCTCTTGTGAACAGCAACGGCTTCCCTTGTTGCCATTCCTCCCAATGTGCATCCACAGGCTGCACACCAAAAGCCTGACAAGAGGAAGCTTCATATTTTATTGCTTAATCAGAACTATGGTCATTAATCAAGTTATTCTTATTCATAGCAAGCTAGGAAACAAGAAAACTAAAGAGGTTCATTTGATCGCTATGCTGCAACTTTCTGGAGATCAGAATGAAAACAGAATTTAGCTTTTACCTAGACTTGAAAGGCTGTCAAGTTTTGTCATCTCCTTTCAACAGATTCCTAGAAAGGCATTAATTCCAGCAGATACACCAGACCTGAAAAACGTCTGTTAATGCTAATGTCCACTCTAGCTCTTCAAGTAGATGCTGTGCCTCCAGAGGAAGCTCTTCCTGAAGGAACACAGGAATAACAGACCTCAAAAGCCTCCTTACGGAAGAGATGATACTACACACAGAAAGGACAAACAGGAATGGAATGGCAGACCCTATTCTTTTAACCTCAAATTGAAGTCTATTAAAAAATATATATGTCATCTAGCCACAGTCCAAAATGCCTTACATACATCTTTTGAGATGTTTCACCATATACTTTCACTCCTCATGAAGAAAACTACCTAATTGTCTGTCCGTAATAAAATAAGATGATTTTTGGTCTAATTTTAGAATATACTTTGCTTAGCCTATAATCCAAAGCATTCTTCCTGGAGAGTTTTACTTCATACCCGTTTTAAAGTTAACCATCATAATTGTGATCCATCCATGTGAAAAATTCAAACCTAACTCAACACAAAATCCCAAGCAGGAAGCAAAAGGAAGAACAAATCAAGCAACTATTCTCAAGCCTACTTCATCTACACAGACTTACAGTCTCTAATTTTAGTTGTTTTGAAATAGACAGTAAATAAAATAACTGAAAGTCAAACTAAAATACATGCCTTTGGTAACAGAGAGAAAACTACCTCCAGAAAAATGCATAATTGAAAGACTCCTCAAAATAGCTTTATATTAAGTTAAAGAACACTTGCTTGCTTGCACTTGTTTGCAGATAAGTAAAGCTATCAACTCTTGGTATTCCAAGTATTTCATTTTCCCACCCTTTCTATTACACTTAATGAAGCCACTTACTTTTAGAAGATGACAATGTATAAAACAGCACACAATAGCAAACATGATTTATTAACATCACTCTAGAGTTGGTGGGTAGAAAAGGGTACCTGGGCACCTTTAGGAGTACAAGAAATGCCCCTCATTCAGCAACTCCTTTTTTTGTGAGCAGTTATTAGTTCCTATCAGTTAAACACTTGCAAACCTTCTGTGAAAAGATCAATCATCTTTTGGAAATCAGTGCTGAGAATGGATTTCAAAGATTGGTTTAAGCAACCAAAAAAATAATTAAAATTCTGTGCAAATATTAAAGACCAGATGTTTTAAAAGACCAATATGGTCATCCCCCAAGAAACACTCAAGACAGACATATATAATGTGCTCACATGAAAAAGACAGACTGATCGTTCCACAGAATGGACTGGAAAGCACACATTAAGTACTGAAGAATCCTGTAATTAAAATCTAGTATCCAGTGATGAGGAGGAGACCTTCACACACACACGCACACACACACACACAGTAGTGAGCAAGCTGAGTCTCTTAGAATTCAGCACTCCATTTAAGGTGCTGAACAATGAACATAGTTTTGCCTCAGCATCTTTTCCAGTGTACAGCATGGTTTACTTTTTGGTTTTGGTACCTAGAATCTGTCAGAGAAAATTTCAGTTGTCAGTCAAAGTTTAAAATCTTATTACTCCTTTATCCAATGCAAGTAATATTTCAGATAAAAGAAAATATTACAAACAGATTAGATAGAAGTAGATAGACCACTCATCACAGTGGAACTGAACTTCAGCTCACTGAAACATCTATGCAAATGACATGTAAGCAGTTACTTCAGCTAATTACATTAATATAGTATATTCAGGAAGAGACAAAATAGTGATTCCGGAGAAAAAGAAGTCTTGGGTGAAAACTCCCATAGGAATCAGTTAAGTTGATCTGAACTTCAGCTTTTCCTGTAAACAACTGCATTTCCCAAATAGCATCCTTGTGATAGTTTGTCACAAGTGTAGAATTTGTGCAAAATATTTTTTGGAAGTTTACACTAAAGGAATGTGAAAATCAGAATCACACAGCAGATAACCAGAAGCTAACGAACATAATTAGCTGATTTCATTTGTAAATCAAACATATCCAGTGCTGTAAGGAGGGAAACAGACAGCCAAGAATTTTATCTGATTAAATCCCAGCAAGATCTTTTCCTGGAATTGCTGATGAGACTGTTGTGCATTTTGGTTATAAACTCTTGCAGCCCACGAAGTGCAATCAACTTTGTCAGGATCATGAAATGCCTTTAGTGGGGCTACGTAGCATCAAATGGAATGAGCACTTGTTCTTCCCAGATTACACATTTATTCTTCCCAGGCTAACTGCATCTCCTCAAGTTCTCTCTTGCTTTCTGCATCCTGGAAATGCAATAAAAGAACAGATAAATATAAAGATACCTCAATTTCCCTTTTCTTCTCTAACCCCCTAAGAAGTTTTAAATACCTCTTCCACTCCTGCACCTCTTCTAAACAGTTCTTTTTCTGTACATTCTGAACATGACAGTCTTTAATGTCTAAGTTTTCTCAAGTACTAAAGAGACTTTCGGTAGCAAAACTCTACCCTTTGTGCTCTCATTGAATTTCTTATGAATTTCCTTCTTTCTTGCTTCTCTATATGATGGAAGTTATTAGACCGATTCTTTGAGATGAAGAAAACTAATTTTTGCAAAAACTTAAGCCACTAAAGCCAGTTAAGCATTGGCTTCCTTACCAGACTACTTTTCTTTTAATTCCAGATTAAAACATAGAATTGAGAATTAAGGGCTCTGCCTTTGCTTTCTTCTGGTTTCCTAAAAGTCTCAGTGTGTTTCTGATTGAGTTCTCACCCCTCCGATATAGGTTTTCCTTATCTTCCGAAAAAAAAAAAAAAAAAAAAAAAAATTGTCCTGTTTCTATTCCAATCAGTCTGTGGCGAGGAAGCTCCTCACCTGGAAGAGCTAGAATATTTCCTTGGGAAATTGGGAAGACTGGAACTCTGCTTGATACTTTGATGTCTCTACATTTGGCAGCATGTGGTAGCCAAGTAATTTTTGTAGTACTGGGCAGCACCCTGCAGGTGGTAGCACCGGCAAGTCAGCAAGTTGCCAGAGGGTTGCCCAAGACTTGTGGTTTAAATCTCAGTACAACACTTATGGTGTAGCCACACAAAAGATAACTATGGCTTTAATAACTGAGTATCGTAAAATGCTCTGTGTATTTATAATGTAGCCTAACTTCCTAAATGTTTACTCTGGTGGATTAAAGATGAAGTAAAGTCTGGGGAACTTCTTTACTCCACTTGCATTGTTCATGATATTGCAAAGAGCATCTGATTAAAACCAGCAGCTGATGTGTTTTTAACCAGTTTCTAACTGGCAGTAATTTGATGGCACCTTCTATACAATTTTTGCTTAATAGGAAATATAAAGTACAAAATGAACTCCCAGTTGGGAAATGCTCTCACACAGCAATTTCTAAAACACAATACACTCTACCCTCCATAATCTTGTAGAAGTAGATCTGGAATAGCCTAGGTAAAACAACCCAAACCCCCACAGATGGTGGGCAGCACTCAGCAGAAACACGCAATCAGTTCCAGTCTAGAGGATGTGAGAAGCTGACTTGGCACCTGCACAGTTAAATTGAGGTTGCTCCTCTAAAGCCACACAGGTAATTAGAACAAATAACATGGCCCTAAGACAACCATGTAACTTAAATGCACCCATCTGAATTAAGCTGCTATATGCAATAGTGCCTGAACTAATATACCTTTCCCTAAGCCAGCAAACTGGGCAGTGCATTGCAAGCACTCAGTGGTTTTGCCGAAATGTCAATTTATGAGTTGAAGCTAATTAGACCTGCTGGATTTGTGCAGGGCATTCAAATTTGTCTACAGCCTGTCTCTAGAAGTATCAGAGTATTTGCATGCCTTTATGCTACACTTCTAGGCTCTGTTAGAGTCTACCTGCTTTGAATGAAGTCAGTTTTGCTAGATACCTGGATTGGTTGGTATGAAACCCAGACAAACCACCCAACTCATCAACCACAATATATTCCAGTGTGAATAAAATAAACAGCAGCAACTGCTACCTCTTTTGTATTAACTGGCAGCTCTGAAGCAAGATTCATCCAGAGGAGAGCTGCAGAGTTATTCCCCAGGTCCCTGTAACACTGTAAAGACAAAAAGATTGCGAGAGGGAGGTGAAACACAAGACAAGAAGCAGGAGAAAGTTACTACACAATTACAGATACAAACAGTTGCTTTCACCTTTTTAGCGTTCATACTACACAGTTTCAGGCTTCTGGTATTTCCTGCAGTACCTCTTATTCACAAAGCATTACAAACACTAGCATATCATGGAATACTAGATTTCCTTTCCTTTTGTTGATTTTTATCTTTCTTTGGGCTCAGCAGGTTGCTTTTTGGGTGGGACATTTTAAGGTCTCCATCTTTTTCCACCATTTCCGCTGATGCATTCTTATTTCTATTTATAGTGTCATAATTCTTCATTGTTTCTTATATCACTTTAGAAATTGAAGGTGTTGGTGTTCTAAACTACTGCTTAGATGTCACTTTATATAGTACTTCATCTGTTATAAATCAACAAGGATGTTCCACAGGATTAAATGCAAAATCCTACCCAAAAGTGATTTCTAATATATCTGCACTAGAAAATTTATGCCCTTTAAACATATACATGCTTTTTTAAATATATGCATGTTTTTAACTTACAAATGCTGCTTTTGCGTGGAATAATTTAAGATACAGAGATGAGAATCACTGCACACAAAATGTTTTGCATATATAAAAATTTAATGCAGTTATTTCTTATCCTAGAAGCACATAACTGAACTAAAATAAGGCAACAAGTCTAGCGAGAGGGTGATTACCTTGGCAATGTATACTCTTCCTGCCTTGGAAAATCCTGGGCTCAACTCCTCAACCTACAAAGAACAGAGAGGACAATAGGACAGGGCAGAGAAAAGCAGACGTTTAATAATCAAATATGTTGCCTCTCTGCAAGGAAAATCAAGGACATCAGCAAACTCCAATTTAATTATACAAATCAGTTTAAGAACTTTATGTAGGTGAGCCTGACTTGGTTAGTGAAGGCCTGAGATCCTCATAATGTGCCTGTGATTCATTGAGATGCCAAGTCTGGGCAACCTTCACTACTTCCTCCAGCACGTGTTGTATACATCACTGTCCTTTTTGCCTTCTCCTGAACATACTGGTGCCAGAGCTCAGGAAATCTTTCCCCAATTTTCTGTTTTTCACTTCCCACTTGTTAATTACCAGTTTCTAATCATTAATGCCCTTCTAGTTGCTCTTCCTTTAAGTTCTAGTCATCACTCTCCATCTATACCATTTTTCCTGTATGTTACCACCATCCTCCCTTGAGCTTGACCTTATCTCACCTGCATTCAGTTTAAAACATCCTCTGTCAAGATGCCTGAGCAGTGAGAACACAAGATAGACTATGTTCCTGCTACAGTCATTTATTTCTGCAATGTTCATTAGATGTGCTCAAGAGTAGTTCTCACAGGACAAGGCTAGACCATCTGCTTAACTCATTCATATTGTGTAGACACTAGCAACAAGCAAGAGCTACATGCTCACAAATGTGACTCAGGGCATGTCTTAAATGCATTTGCATCAACAGGGATTCCCATATCTTAGGAAATACAGTGCGGAAGTACATAAACAACATGTCTCTGAAGGCTTAAAGACCATAAAGGATTTAATATTAAGCACTGTATCCTTTGTGCACTTTTTAAATGGAAAGACAAAACTCTCAATGTTGTGGATCTAGTTTTGAAGTCTCCAGAATGCTTTTCGTTTTCTGTCAGCCTACTCTAAAGCAGTATCTGCAAAATTTTTGCTTGTACCATATTTTCCTCCTGAGATTATTATCAATGAAGTTGTATCACGGGGCATTTGCAGACTGCTGTATTTACACAGAAGATAAGTATTCAGATGCCACACTTGTGATCCTATTTGACAGGTGAGCAATTCCCTTGCTTATCAGATTTCAGTACCCTTAAAAAGTTTTCCAGTGCATCTTGTACAGTGGCTGTAGGAGGGGCTTCAAACAAAGCGGCAGCAGTCTTTTTTTCAAGCCATCCCAGATGAGAAACCTGCAAAAAAAAAAAAAAAAAAAAAAAAAGAGATGAAACTATCATACTTTCCACATACATAAAGCATATGCAAAAGGATACAAAGGCAGTGAACTATCCAGTTTTATGGAGCGCTCTCATGGACCTGTGAGAAAGCCAGAGATCAGGATAGTGTCAGCAGCCTCTGGTCACAAATACTGTGCAGCTACTGAATTAAACCTGATGTGCATGTTCTTGTCCCTAGCCACATTTTGCACATCAGCAGCTACATGCAGAATGCTCCAAATAAGATTTGTCTTTACAACCAGATATTGCCACAGGGTTACAGTGAGGATGGTCTCAAACCCAAACCACCTTATTGCAATCGAGTCAGTTCCTGGCAGTTCTCACCTATCATCACAGGAAATCCCCCCATGCAGCTGTCCTGTCTCCCACATTAAATCCAGCACAAGAACACGTCCTCAAAGATCCCGCAGGGCATTTCAATACAATTCTACCTGTACTTTTTGGTACAGTATTTGAATTCAGCAACTGCATAGATCATGCGCAAAGTTTATGGCTGGTGGTTCGAATCCACCTGTCTTTCATCCAAACGTCAAATTCCAAAGAAGGAAACAGTAAGAAAATAGTAATGAACTAATTTACCTGGTAACACCACCTGCCCAATAGGTAGTAAGACTTCGGATCATCTGGTTTCAGTGAAATTGCTTTATCAATGTGTTCCTATGGAAAACCACCAACACACATTAGGGATATGTTATAAACAAATACCCACAAGAACAGATGAACTTGTATGGAAGAAGGAAAGGAAGAAGAAAGTCCACAATTTAATTGCCAGTGATAATAAAGTTACAGCTATAAAGAAATTAGAAATTTCTTAAAACAGTTTCAGTGATCGTAGAACGGCAGCATTATCAGCCTTAGGAACAAGAATTATCACACAAAAAAGAAAGCTGCTCTACTCCTTTTCAGATCTTTGACTGCAACCAAATTACTAGTTATGTGAATAGTTGACCAGGTAATAATTATCCATGGCCTGTAATTGATGTAGATGCACCTTCTCATCCTACAACACCCTTGTTGAGGATAAAAGGTAAATGAAAGACTTTAAGGCACCTAAGCACTGTGGAAGATTTGCACTTCCCAAAGGGTACAAGCACACTCACATGTAACTGTTGAGGATAAGCTGGTGTATCATTTAATTACCACATGGTATTTCCATGTTTAAAGTTCATAGGTTTCCCATGGTATGTGGTTATTTTAATGGCAAAAACCTGTATTCCTCCTCTTTTTCTGAGATTATAGTGTGCACATGCAGGCATCCAGACCCACTCCCCCTCATCACAGTTATTGACTGCATTACTGGAATCACCTACCAAAATCTCTCCTTTTGAGACTTATCACTCCTCTTAAGAGCTTAAAGCTATTTCCTAGCTTACTGAAATAGAAAAAAAATACTGTCCAACACTCACACAAGGACAACATGCCCTTTTTTTACTCACCTTAAAAACATAGCCAACTTGAATGCGCTTCTGAATGCTCTCATGTTCTGCCAACTGCCCACAAAGTATAGCATACCTGCACATAAGTCATTTTTAAGAAATTAACTAGTGTTAGCAGCTGCAAAAAACATGTTACATTCTGTAGGTATCTTCCTTCTGAAGTGCATATAAGTTTCACAGTTTAATGGGGAAAGCAAGGAACACCATTCCTCTTATACAGGAAAGAGACATAAGAAAAAAATATCATCACACGAGGTATTAGCTCAAAGGAGATCAGCAAGTCAAAAAGCAGTGGTTTGACCAGACACAAGAGTTGAGAGCATTAATCATTAGAAAGTCTTTTTTTCCTATATAGAACAGGAACAGCAGAGCACACTTCTACACTCCAGTTTCCCATTTTCTTTTTATTTATTTACTTAAACTCAACAATGAAACTGTGTGAAAAATAAAGTCTATAACTACAAAAGCCATAACTACTAAAAGCTCTAACTACAAGGGTAGATGACAGTCGTCCACCCGCAAAACCAGATCTACAGCACACTGAACGTCTACTTTGAGGGAAAAGATCAATGAAACGTACCTATATCCTGCAGCCCAAAACTGCCACCAAACTCGGGAAACAAAACAATAATTTTTTTTTAGTGTTGCAAGTCAAATTAATTTAGTTTTTACCAGTAAGAGACCACAAGGGAAGGGGAGTGCCTAGTAAAACCCCAGTTATTTCATGAGCAGTAAACATAATGAAGCCTTATTATCTGTGGAATTACACTCATGTCACCTCCCTGTACCACAGTGATTCCAATCCCCTCTCACCCTGCAGCTTGTGTAAGGCTGATGGACAGACAAACAGCAGCAGAAATACAGAAGCCTCATTATTTCAGATTCAAAGAATAAAAATTAAAAATTAAAAAAGAGATCCAAGTAAAATTTCCTTGTTATTTCTTTTACAACATTCATAGCTTTAACTCCCCGCAAAAAGCATTATAATCCCCTTCAAAAAATGAGAGATCCAGTGGCACACTAAGCTGGCTTCATCTGATCCCTCCATACGATATGCCTGTGGCTTTGACAGCCATATAAATATCAATAATCTCAATAATTGAGTTTTGCCACAGTTATCATATCAGATAAATATATATAACAGCCCTGTGAAATGTAGCAGTAATGAAATGTTAGCATTAATTAGTGGCCCTATGATATCTTCGTGATACAAACTTAAAAACCAGTATGAGATTCCTAAGCATTTTTTTTTTCACTGCAGTCCCAGGATAGAAGCCCCAACTCCAAACAGACCCGCTTGGTTTCAGCCCTTGGCACAAACTATCTTTTTCCATGGGTGCCTTGCAGTCCAGAAGGGGTGGCCTGACCATTGGTCTTGCAGACAAGACCTTGCAGGTCTGAGCTTTCTGGCTGGTGAGGTCTTCAGATCCTGACTTCTTCCCTCTGTCATGCCAATATGGTGTCTGTTTTTATCTCCCTTACTTGTTTAACTTGGCTTGCTCTTCAATATTTCAGCTATTTATTCCCATTCATTTTTGCGAAATGCCTTGGGATGAATTTCACGAGAGGCACTACTGAGTTGCAGAAAGACTAACGAACAATAACAGGATGCATGAGAAATGAGAATGAGTTAGGAAAGGGGACTTTCTTCTCCTGTAAACATTACATACCCTCCAAAACAACTGGATGTCTAAATAAATTACCAAAATCTTGTATGATGCTATTTGCTGGATTAATTATTAACTAGAATTATTCATTAAGTTGCAGACCTTGATCAAACCAAAAGTCCCCGCTGGAATCTCAGCTCAATAAGGATTTCCCTGTTTATAAGAAAATGAACTCTGCAGAAAAAGACTACATATACTACCAGAAGAGGGACTATCTGTTGTTCTTTCTTAAATCTCAGAGCTCAGTACATGTGGCTTTGACAAAACTACATTTTCAAGGCAGCACTCTGGCTGGTGCCTATTTGAGCAAGACATTTGGCTTCAAGATTTTAAGCTTAGTCCAGACTGAGTCTCAGACACTTTGCTTTCCATATCAATCTTGAGAAACCACTTACTATCAAGCTGCCAAAGCATTCAGCCAGTCTAGCCAGAAAATACTGCACACAGAAGTAAGGAAGAGAAGAATTATCACAAAGATAATATATAAACCCATGCTGTTCTCACAACTTGTGTTCTCCATAGAATTCTGTCTCTCTCTTCTGAAAGAAAACTTGTAATACAATGGTTTTCCTCTTGCTATAGTTCACCTAATTTTATATTACCCTTAACACTGCTGCTAGGAAGGGTTACAGATGGCATGGGGAACTAAACAAAATTCTGATCCATGTGACCAATCCTGCAATCAAGAGAACCTATAATGTGTATTTTGAAACTAAGTATTATCCAACAACTCTGAGTTTTCATACACTGTGTATCTGTATTTCATATACTGTGTAACATCATATTTTTTTTTCTTCTTCAGGAGAAAAATTAGTGTAAAAACAGACTGTAATTAGAACAGCCTGTGACCAGTCCATGACCCAGAAAGAGCTGGAAAAGGAACAATTTCCTGTTTTATTTATGATAGGAAACGATTATTTCTATTACTGATAAAGGTAGCTATGTATTCCTTTCCAATAAACCCCATGCCTCCCACATGCAGCTCTGCTATTTCCTTTCTGCAGCTGCTCTTTTGAATTAAAAGCAAGAGGCAGATGGGTGCAAAGACAGGAAGCTTTGCATCTGTTCAGAAGAGGGATAGGTCCAAAGGGACAAGAACTTGTGCACTCTTTCAACAAAACTGTTCCAAAAAGAGTGGGGCCCAGGTTGCAACAGAAGCATTGGACTCAGCTCTAAAGGCTTAAGATTTGCTGTTATAGCCAAATGACTAAATATCACATTACTGCCAACGCAGCCAAGATATCATTAAAAAAAGCCCATGGATTTAATGGAACCCTACTGAGGTTCTAACACAAAATTCAGGAGAAAAGAATAAAAAAGAAGTATCAGCTTTAATAACACATAGCCCAGTCCTGAAAAGTTCACACAAATAATCTGAACCTATTCACATTTCAGTCAAATCTCAGAAACCAGAGCTCCTCAAAAGCCCTTGGGTCAGCTAGTTTCGTACAAAATAAAACTCTGGTTTATAAAATTAATCCATCAATATTACACTTTGAGGTGGAATTCTGTTCTGTAAAATAAGAAAAGCTCAAGTACTGAAGAAGATTAAAATGTTTTGAACAGTCAATGGGGTGACTAAAGCACATTCCTTCAAGAGGTTAAAGCATCTGCTAAAGAGATTAGGCACACTGCCTTATAACAATAGTTAAATTGACAAATGCTGTTCATTACTATGAACTAAAATACACAGTCTTTTTAAGGCCATAAATGCCAAACAGATTCTCCACGTACAACTATTCATCTCAGAACAGGTCTCCTCCGATAAAGACATTTAGCATTTTCTGACAAAAATATAACAACTTCCACTAAAATTCCCATTCTTTTACTCTTTTACAGATGATCATGTCTGCACTGTAACTGCTGATCAACACTGCTTACCAAGCAACTAACCCAAAGACCAGAAAAGCCTATTGCTTGCCACTATTTTGTCCGTACCAAACTATATTGCAGTATATTTTTGCACAACAGACAATCTGTTCAACTGCTAACATAAAATCTTTGCAAAAAAAAAGTACAGTTAGTTACATTAACTGCAATGTGTGCTGAAGTGAACCAAAATACCAAAAACAACTCTAAGCTTAGTTTTGGTAGATTAATTTAAAAATAACCATTTTTGTTGATCTAAAGGTATCACAAAGACAAACATGTAACTCCAGAACAAACTCTATTATGCGAGTTCAATGTTCAGTTAGCATTTTCTGCTATTTAATTCCAAAATTGTAACTCCTAGCAGAGTTTTGACATCAGTGAGAGTTTAGGTAACATTTATGTAAGGAAAAATCATAGCAATTTATTTGGAAATTGTAGAATATAAACACACGAATTCATCTTTATCTTTCAGCATCAGATTATGAGTTTGTTTGCAAATTCCAGGGTTCAGTGACAGACATCACAATTACACAAATCTCTTAATTCAAGAAGCATCTTGCCCTCATAAGGAAGGAGGGGTTGTCCAATATCCTCTCCACCACAACAGGACTGCATCCCTGCACAGTTCTTCCCTAGGTGTTCCTTTTAATCTTACTGACATTTCAAAGGCTTGCAAGTTATGCAAATCAAAGTTTATCTCTGTAACTGTAATAGCCTGTCAGGCTATTACTTATGCCAATTAACAAAAGCTGTTAATAATGGCTTTTTAAGGAAAATAGCATTAGTATAGTATGCTCCCAGTAAGAGGCAAATGACCTTTTGTATTTTTTAATGCAGCTCAGCCTGCACACTATTTCTTTTCCAATGTTGCTTAAGAATGAGAACTAAAAGTTACATACCACTGGTGACACTCAGCACACTGATCCCATTTCTGTAAGGCAGCTTCTATTTCTTGTTTCCCTGCAGAGAAATTCAGAGGTAAGAAATTCAGTCACCATTTCTCAGTGAACAGCTGCAGTCTGTTCATTTCTCCAGTCTGACAGAGTACAATAATGAAATGGCTGTATACATTTCTTAATTCTGGAATAATTTGGCTCAAAAATGCCCTGTGAACAACTACACATTACTGCGATTACACGGAGCATCTAAGAGTGCTCAAAGAGATCATACAAATTTAAGCATAGTAGCAAGTTTACGGACAATGGGGTTTCACCATGTTTGAAAGAAGTTTTAAATGTTTTAAAGGGCTGCAGTGGTTTCCAGAAAAGAACAATCTGGATTTCTAGGGCAACAAAAAACTCAGAATAGTCTTTGTTGCGTATATTAAATGGTTTGGGTTTTTATTTTTTTAATTCTGCACCACTTACAGTGTTCTAAACAAACAGATTTGAGACAGTGAAGGAGAAATGAAACTGAACAGATTTCAGTAAGTAGACACATTTAAAAAATTCGAATTTTGTTTTTACAGTTGAATATCATGGTAACACAACAAAGTTAAATGCATTACAGCAAGATTTATCTCATCACACTTGCATTCTGTGCAGTATTCAGTTTGAGAAAATAGACTTACACAGCTTAGTTAGCCCTAGGTTTACCTACCTTATCTTTTTTTAAGAAAGCAAAAATTTCAACACATACCATAGCACTACTGTTACTCACTTCCTTAAGGAAAAAGGAAAATCTACAATGTGGTAAACAATGCAGGGTTATAAATTGGAAGTGTAAAGTCAGCTTCAAACATGGCCAGCCTTGAAGACATATTTTCTTACCATCAGATGCGTATGATTTCTTCTCCTCTGCGTCTTCTGTGATTTCACACATATCACTATACGCTCGGGCCAGGCGCCAGAGGAAATCTTTCTGGTCTGCATACTGCAATAAAACCACAAATGTGATAGATCAGCTCTGTGGGAAACCCATTCTGCCATTAACAGAGAACATGTGAAAAACAAGTGTGGACATATACAAGAGGAGTCACACAGATATATTTTGGAACCTTAAAAAGGCAACAAAGCTATAAAAACTGAAATGGAGTAAAAACATAAAGCCCAACCATCTAACTGTCTCATTGGCTTGTTTTGCAACAAATGGCAGAAGATGACAGACCTGCCATTCTTTCCTCATGAGGAGAAAGAAGAATTTTCCTTAGAATTTGATCATACAATCTGTTATTTTTTTCTCTTCATTTCTACTGAAAATGTTATTAGTGACTCTGCTGAGAGGCAATTGCTGGAAGCAGGCCCAACTGTGCCCTGCTAAGATACGCGATTTCTTCTCTCCCGACCATTTAGTTAAAAAGCACAAACCATTGCTGGACATATAGAAAGTCAATCTTTACCACCAGTTTGTTATTAAGGAGCAGCTGGAATCCTTCCCCCTTCTCCTGCTCATCTCCACTATGCAGCTGGTCAGCCTGCTGCAGGAGCTGACCCATTCCTTCCTCCACCGAGGAATCTGAGATTAAATGAATGTCATCCTCGTTGACCAGGTCCAGTGAATCCCTTCGTGCAGTCCTCACTGTTTCACAGCTCACTTCATCTGCCCCTTCCTCACTCTCTTGCTCTGACTCCCGGTCATAATCAGACTCAGCATTGGCTGTGGTGTACCTTTCAGAAACAAACATAAAGCAAAATTAGCCTGAGCAAATATAAAACTGTCATAGAAAGCAAGCAGTTCTCTTGGGCCTTTTATTTTTCAAGGATTAAGCATATTCCAAACAGACCTGGGCCATACCAAGGCATGAATTATAGAGGAGAATTTCAGCAGTTGATCTAACACACTCACTTACCCATGTAGATGTAATTTGAGCATTTTAATCATATTCTGGAGATTTTCCAGTACCTGTATCATACTGTCTGAGCTCCAAATATGAAAGAGCTTGTTCACACTGACACATGAACAGGTGTAAAACAGTAGGAAAGTGATCAAAAGCATTTCCACATGAGAAGTAGTCAAGCAGATGAGCCACACAAAGACATCACAAGTGCACAAAAAAAGCAAGCAATGACTAGCTGCTAAATTAGCCAGGTGAAAGAGAATCAAGCTTAGACCAAACTTTCTGAAAATGGCTAAAATAAAGATAAACATTTAATTCTAGATGCTTTGTACAGCTGCTATCTCAGTAAACTATGCCCAAGTCTTGTGCTGAACTTTAAAAGTTTCATGTTGCTATTTGACCTCATTGCAAACAGGGGGGACAGGAAAGGCATTAGGTGCTGTACTACCCTTTAGGCAGCTTAAAGAAATTGCCAGATCATCTCATTTACTCTGCCTGAATTTCTCACTGGTCTCCATAGAAAATTCTAGTGCTCTGTATGTGAAGCTATCTTCATCTGAAAACAAAGATATGTGACCAAAGTCCATATCTAAAGAAGGCAGTTACAGCAGTTTGGCCACACACAGATAACCAGACACATTTGGCCTCACAGAACTTCAGTTTTCCGAGAACCATTAATTATGATCAAGCATTTACCCTCTCTACTAGAGGATAAACGAACACCCTCACTCACCACAGCCTCTAGCCCTCATTTGTAGTTTAAAACACACATCTGTTTAAGTACGCAGCACTGCATTTAATGGATAACAAACACATTGAGGGAGATGACCCTGGCATTGCTTCCCTTGGCTGCTTCGTTTTCTGTACTTAAACACCATCTCTTCAAATTCTCTCAATTCAAATAAAGCATGATCAATAGTGAACATTAAGACCACAAACAAAAAAAATCCTGAAAAATTAAGGGATTTGGATGTTACCAGCAAATTTTTTTCAAGTATGATGATGAAAAGTTCTTAAATAGTTAGTATGTTTTAGTATGTTAAGGCCTTGCCTAGCACACATCCTGAACGCAAACATCCTATCTGGAACTAAAAAGCACATCTAAAGAAAAGAAAAAAAAGCCCAAAAGAACCAAAAATGCAAAAGTAAAATAGAGAAATCACCTTTCATAAAACAGTCTGAGACCTTTGGCTCCTGAAAGCTTGTGATAGTTTTGGTCAATTGTGTATTAAATCAGGGAAGATATTTACATGTACATGTTTATAAAACAAAACAAAAATTCACTCTCCTAAATTTAATTAAAATAGGGCAATTACCAGAAATAAATACACTGCTGAATTTTATCTACTGCAGATAGTTTTATTCTTCCTCCCAGCTGCTGCTAAGAAAATTAAGGAGCCTTTTCCAAAAAGTGCATTTCCTACCCAGATTTTCTATTTAAAAAGTTTAGTATTTAATCTCTAAAAGGCTACATTGCATGCTATAGGCATTTGTTCCTTTACCCACTAAAGTTATATCTGTTTGTATAGGATGAACACCTGAGTCAATTTATTACTATTCAAATATTTTTTTTGAAATCCGAAGAGAGATGCTTACTCACTAATTCTCTACACCAGTTCTTAAAGCTATCTACAATTGTTAAATAAAATGCGAGAGCTCCCAGCTGTCACCACCTTCACAATAAAGAAACAAGGTTTTGCAATAAAATATATCCCTGCTGCACATTTGACAGAAGCCTGCGGAGATAGGCTGTGTAAATATCAAGCAGCTTGTTAGTCTCTATAATGACTTAAAATTAATTATTTTCTAATGATAGATTATACTTGGGTCTGGTATATGTTGAAAAATACCATCCTTTTTGGCAGCCTTCACAAAATATCTGCTGGCACCTTTTATAAGTCAAGCCATCTGTCTTCAGGACCAGTTATACATTACAGTCTTGAAATATACCTTCACCTTGCACCTTGTTATTCGAGAAATCTTGCATACTTCTCTATCACGAATCATTCACTCTCTTCATCTCCTTTCATATGATCACTCTGAAACCCTGTGCACTCCAAACAAAACAAAGCAGCTGGATAACCTAAATGTGCTCCTATTCCAGTCACTGGAGATACTAAAAAAAAATAAATCACGTGTCTTTGTGGAAACGACAATGACTGTGCCCTTTGTCCTGGGAGCCCGATACAGTAACTGCTTTGTCCTGTGCTTGCTAAACCCTTTTACAGAGTGGCAGTTTGCACTAGCTGACTGGGCATCTACCTACTGTTTAGCAGAATGGTACAGCAGAGGATTCTGCCTGCCTTGCTCACAGTGGTATTGGTTATTTCCCTCTTTAAACTGCCACGTGGCAGCCAGTCTGCCAATGAAATGCCACTGGAAGGCTCCAGCTTCCTTTTTGAACAGTCACAAGGGTCTCAGAGACAAAGTCTTCCTTACAAAATACAACAGGCAGACTTGCTACAAGAAAAGCATAGATTGCTCATATGTAAGTAACTGGGCATCCGACCCCATAAAAACGACTTGTAACCTTGTGTTCCGCTTACCCTCCTTCGCTTTCACCATCATCTGTATTGGCTGCTCCTGAGCTGGCTGTGAAATAAATGGAACTAGAGCCTGTGGAATCACTTCTTTCTCTGGGAAATGGGAACCGTCTTCGGCGAGTTACTTTGTGCGTTTCTTCTAGATGGGACCTTTAAGAAAGCCAAGGGAAAAAAAAGAACATATTTGAAAAGGACATGCCTGCTACTGCCCTTCAGTATCTCCTCTCTAGTACATTCTACCTAATTGATAAGGTTTGTTGCTCTTGCTTATAGAAAGATCTTATTACCAGAGAGCAAACTTTGATTACAACAGTTAAAACCAGCCTGACTGCAGCAATCCATATTCAAAGGGACAGTCACATTAGATACATTCCTATAATTTCCTCAACACAGGAATCCTGAAAGATCTCACAGCACACACGACCCTTTACATCCTACCAAAAGTTGCCTACAGTTGGCAGTGACGTGAAACTACAGAAAAGGTATCCCACTTCTTATCTCCGGATTTGACATACTCCTAATCAACAAGAGTTATAATTCTGGGCATATATACATTTTCCACGCGTAAAAACATACTATACAAAAATACTGGAAGGGGAAGGACGGATACTAACTTGATTTCACCAACAATTTCAGCAGATAAGCACTGCAAACTGTTCCGTAGCTCTTCCACTTCTTGCCGCAGCTCTGTAAAGTTCCTCAGTATGAAGTCAAGGCGATCCAGCACCTGCTGCTCCTCGTGAGTTAGGAGAGGAGTGTATATAGCACCATCTCCTGCCTCCATAGGAATCTGCCTTCTGGGAATGGCTTAAAGAGAAAGAAGGAAAAAAAGGGGGGAAAAAAAAGTTAATTACATACAAAGAGGAAAGGATTCAAAACAGAAAATCCTGATCCTATTAAATTTTTGCTTCCAGGAAATGACAGAGAATATGAGGGTTGCTCTCAGGTATTGATACTGGTCCTGTGGCTTTTGTTTCAACTGTTTTAGCACTCCTTTCTCGTGATGCCAACCTATAACTACACTGAATATAATTTCAACGTTAATTAGGGGCAAATAGAGTTAACATTACTAAAAAAAAGTCCTTTATTAAGACATAAAAAACCCCACAAACCACAAGTCTTACTAAATATCATGGAGACTATTGCAGATAAAAAAATTGCTCATTTTTAAGTCAGTATTGTACATTAATTTGACTTCTACTCTATGTTTCTGCATTAACAGGGCACCTGCACACAACAGTCTACTTTTTTACTGAATTACGATCAACTCTGCAGGCCCAAGAAGCATTAGTTTACATGATGACCCACAGCAACAAACCGTGGCAGTGCCAGCTAACTTTGGCCAGGGAAGACCAGAAATAAAAGCCTTTTTTTTTCCACCTGGGGAAGATGAAAAATAGCAGTTTAGCCCTCAAAACACATAACTCCTGTGTAGTACCTAGGGCCTTCACCGACCTCTCTTACTTCTTACGGATTTAGCAGCACAAAAAGCACAGGGTTGGATCTAGGGGCTCTGCACGGCGCTTGCTCAAAAGCTCACAGGAAGGTTTGTTACTCGAGGGCCGCAGCGGGGTCCCTACCCTGGCTCCGCCGCCGCGGCGCCTCCGCGGCGCTGGGGCGCAGCTCGCCCTCTCCCTCGCGCCCGCTCCTCCGCCGCCAGGGCCGCCGCCGCAGCGCCCAGAGGAGTCCGAC
>VWPW01001602.1:85082-110446 GCA_013389825.1 Crypturellus undulatus
ACCGTCACCCCCTCGCAACCGTCGCTCCCCTCACAACCGTCGCTCCCCTCATAACCGTCGCTCCCTTGTAACCGTCGCTCCCCTCACAACCGTCACCCCCTCATAACCGTCACCCCCTCACAACCGTCGCTCCCTCGTAACCATCATCCCCTCATAACCGTCGCTCCCTCGTAACCGTCGCTCCCCTCCCAACTGTCGCCCCCCGTAACTGTCTCTCCTAACCATTGCTCCCTCGTAACTGTTGCTCCTTCCAAACCGTCACCCGCCCATAACTGTTGCTCCGTCACAACCGTCGCCCCCCCCCCACCTCCCGCCCCCCCCCCTCCCCCCCCCCCCCACAACCGTCGCTCCCCTCACAACTGTCGCCCCCCGTAACTGTCTCTCATAACTATTGCTCCCTCGTAACTGTTGCTCCTTCAAAACCGTCACCCGCTCATAACTGTTGCTCCCTCAGAACCGTCACTCCCTCAGAACCATCGCTACCCTCACAACCGTCGTTCCCTCGTAACCATCATTCCCTCAGAGCCATTGCTCCTTCAAAACCGTCGCTCCTTCACAACCACCACCCCGCTCATAACTGTTGCTCCCTCACAACCGTCGCCCCCCTCATAACCGTTGCCCGCCTCAACTGCCACTCTCTCGTAACCGCTGCTCCCTCATAGCCATTGCTCCCTCAGACCGTCACCTCCTCATAACCGTCACGTAGCTATAACTGCCCCGGTGCCGATAGCTGCACCAAAGCCACATCGCCACGACCAGCACAGTTGTCCCACCAGTGCAGCTACCCCACTGCCACACGGCCTCATGCACCACGCTGCCACAACCAGGACACCCGCACCACCGCCACAACCAGGACGGCGGTAGCACTGCCACTACAACTGCCACACCGTCACGGCTGGCACGGCTGCACCGCGGCCCTGCTGTCACGCCGACACAGCCACCGCTTCACCACAGCCAGCGTAAATACTCCACCACCAGAAATGGCCACGTTACCACCACCACCGCGGTCGGTACAGCCCTTGCTGCTGCCACGCTGCTACAGCACCGCGACTGCTACCGTTGCACCACCGCAACCATCACAACGCCAGAGCTAAGGTAGCTACACCCCAACATGATATGGTCACTGCAGCTGTTACAGCACCACCACATCACCAGTGTAACCTCCACAGCTGCAGTGCTGTCACACCAGTGCAGCTCCTGCACTTATACCACCACCGCATGGCCTCAGCGGCAACATCTACACCACTGATGCAGCAGTTGCACCAGGGTCACAGCGCAACTGCTACAACCGTACCACCGCTACCACCACCTACCGTACCACTACAACTGCACCACACCAGCATGATCGCCACAACTATATCAACGCAAGGACCAGCAGAGCCACACCACACATCAGCGCAGCTGCTGCACTACCACACAGTCAGCACAACTCCACCATCACCCCACCAGCCCGGCTCGCCCAACCACCTCGCCACCTTTCCAACTGTTTTGCTGCTGAGGGTGCTTTGGGTGAAAGCCGTTTTTACTCTAATAAAACCTTGGCACAGAAGCGGATAGAGAAGGCTGGATTTTGGCGTGTGTTGTGTGTGGCTCCGTTATTACTTCCAACCCTACTGCCCTCTGTAGAATAACGCCGTTGGCTTGTGGCAGCAAGAATTCATCGTCTGGCGGATATTAAAGATGATATCTGAATAATAACACATCAAGGCCTTATTGGAGTTCTTCCTCATCTTGACATGCAGATAACTGGTGTGGGAAAGTAATAAAAACAATCTTTTTGAGAGAAAGATTTTCCAGAAATGATAGCTGCTCTTCCAGTGCCTTTGTTCTTTCCCCTTAAACCTCTTTCTGTTACCAGAAAATAACTGCATTTTAGTAGGTATGTGCAGCATTGTAAAATCGTACAAATCCCATTGGATTTTACTTTTTTTTTTTTTTTTTTTCAGTCTTGATTCAGGCCATGCTGTTGTTTGGCAAACCTGTTTTGAAGGCCTTAGTGGATAATAAATCTCCACTGTTCCTCTTGCGACTTTATTATGTGTTTCAGCATCATTTGGCAATTTTCCTTATGTTAAGCTTGAACTGATTTTTTTTTTCACGAGTATTCCTTTTTATACACCTGTGACTGACAAAAGCGTGGGTACCTCTTAGTCATTGTAAAGTGGCTAAAAAGAGGAACATTTTGGAGACGGTAAATATTTGAAAGCAGAAGCGTGGTTTGGTGGGAAAAAATACATACATTCCTCCTTTCAGTCTTTCCAGATAAGCTAGTTCCTTATGTGTCTTTGTAAGCTCCTGCCTGTTTATGCACTTACTCTTCGGTGTTTCAGATGCCTACGTAATTTTCCACACGCTGCTTTGCCAGGCCACTTGCGTGTCTGTTCTCTCTGGCTTCTTCCTGCGCAGTCATCGCAGCCTGATGCTATCTGAATGTGATGGATGCACATTTGTCCTTTCCTCTTGACTGAGGCATAAGGAACTCCGATTTCAGGAAAAAAAAAAAAAAAAAAAAAATCACCTTCCTGCTGATTCACTGTATAGTTTTAGGCAGATCATTTAGCTTCAACTTTCCTGTCTGTGAAAATAGGGATAATAATATCTGATTCACAAAAGTGCTGCGAAGATACCTCTCATTTTTTATAAACATTATCTATGATGTAAGCATTATTAACACTAACTTCGCTCCCCAGACCTTTTCCATTTCAGAGTGTTTTTATCCTCAGTTCTGCAGGGTAAAATCTTTCATTTCTCACGTGTGACAGCAAAATGTGCACCCTTGAAAATCAGTGCTTCACCTTCCGTCCTAAGCAGACAAGGCCGTGTCTGACAGTGGCTCTAAGCAGTCTTGGTGGAGCCGGTGCCAAGTGGTAATCCTTCTGCATCAATCAAATGCAACAAGGGCACAGCTCACATTTATGAACCATTTTACTTGCAGAGACATCCCAGAACTTTGAACACGTCACTCCGTACAAGCAAAGCTACCAAATCTTTCTTACTTGTGTGTAAAACATGCATTGAACACGAGATACGAGACACTGGACATGGCAACAACGACAATAGCGTGTGTAAATCTGTAGGGCTAGAAGCCAGATGTTGAGGCTGGACAACAAGAATGTTTTTAACGGATGCTCACCAGCTTGGGCGTCTCCTGCACCAGGGATTTTGTGTCTCTAGCATGGAAACGATCTAAATGAATCAACAAACATGCAAATGGCTGGTCTCTCTTGGTCAGAGTGGTTCCTTCGGATTAGTCAGAACGAACGTTAAGTTTCTCTCCTGATCCCTGTTGAAGTTAATCAGTAACTTCTAGGGGCAGCCCGGAGAAATAACCCCCGGGTCATTGAGGAAGACTGCAGTAAATCACAGCCCAGCCTCATCTCTCATGGGAACATCTTTCTGGCTCCTCTTCAAGTCCTTTATATGAGGGAACCCCACTATGGGAGACTCCCCAAGAGACCAAACTAGTGACTCTGTGGTGGGCCTCTCCCTTGAGCCATTCGATCACTTTACTTCATCTGCGTTGCTTTGGGCATGAATGAAGTTGCCACTTGGGAAACTGCAGGGAAATGGGACCAAGGCAGTTTTTTTCTTTCAGCCTTCACTGTTCCCTGTGCAAACGAAGCAGTCATCGGGGCCAAGCAAAGAAAATAACCACCGCATTGGGAGGAATGAAACACACTGTGCGCTTAAGAGCTCCTAGGTTTTGAGCGGACAGTTCTTCCTGGAGGTTTTTTACCCGCATCTCAAAGGACTGTGACTATTGGTGACCTGCCGGGAGCCGCGCTGCGGGCGGCCCGGCCCTTCGGCGGTGCCCGGGGCGGAGCAGGGGGCTGGATCCCGCCCCGGCGGGGCGGAGGCGCCGCNCCCGGCCCTTCGGCGGTGCCCGGGGCGGAGCAGGGGGCTGGATCCCGCCCCGGCGGGGCGGAGGCGCCGCTCGCGGGGGAGCGCGTGGACGGGGCGGGCGCGGGGGAGGCGGTGGTGGCGGCGGGGTGGCCGTGGCGGCGGTGGCAGTGGCGGTGGCAGTGGCAGTGGCGGCGGGACCATGCCCTACCTGCTCATCAGCACGCAGATCCGCATGGTGAGTCCGCCCCAGCGGGGCTGCCGTGGAGTGGGCGTCAGATCGGGGCCGGCCAGGGGTCCAAAGCGAGCGGAGTCGGCCGCCGTCGAGGGGCAACGGCTGCCTGTGCCAAAAGCGGGTGAGATGCACAGGGACGGCAAACAGGACTGCGAGCCTGGCCTTCCTGCATCCCATCTCCTCGGTGGGGGTTTGGAAAATCAGGCTGAGAGCTGTAGCCTCTTACTCTGATACAGTGACAAAGAGAGAACGTTAGTTCTTTCTTATTGGGCAGTCCGCAGCGCAGTATTTCAGGGCAGTTGCTGCTAACCCTGCTGCAGCTGGCATGGTCTCAGGACTTCAGGGAAGGATGCAGCCTGGCATAGTTGAAGAACATCTTCCTTCACACACTTCTGAAAGCCAGTGGGGAAACATAGTCAATTTCGATATTCTACTTTCCTATCTCCTAGTGCCACAATGCTACTTGAAAACACTGCTTGGAAGTAGGTCTGTGTGAGCAAACCACTGCACAAGCAATGAGTAGCTTGGGATCATTCAAAAGTAGGATGATCAGGCAACTCAGGTTAGCTTTTATTTGGCTAGCAGACTTAATGGCACAGGGAGACCGTGTTCAGCAGCTAGTGAGCCTAAGGTTTATAACGTTGCCACTACCGCTGGGTCAAGGCTAACTGGCTCTGCCACTTTGCAGGCATATTTCCAGCATGTCTCTCTGTGGGATCCCATGAAGATGTGCCCTGGAGGGATATCGGGATGTTCCTAGTATAATTTTTTCCCCTGGTTGTGCCTGAAACCTATGCTTTAGGACTGGGGCTTTGGAGAGATACAGTTGTCCTTCGTATAGGCAGCAAGTCCAAGTGGGAACATGGCTCCCTAACAGGCCCCCAATGACTTTGGAGCCTCTGTTTTTTTAACGGGACAGAGCAAACACTTCTGACCTTAAACCTGGTGTTGAGCCACAGCTGAGAACAGCCCATCCTGGCAGGGAGCGATTGAAATTCCAGCTTTTTTTTTTTTTTTTTCCTGGCAACAGCCAGGGCAGAAGAAGGCTGTGAGTTACACAGTTGTTTTTCTCTTGCATGGCCTGTCTCTAGCTGGAGTGATGACTGGCTCAGGCTGCAGGAGGTGGGGATGCTGCAGGGGGGGCAGCTCCAGGCTTTAGACTAAGAAAAGGCTTCTCTGCTCTGCTGGTTTTTATCTTTTCCAGCTCTCCAGACCGCTAACCGTAGGAGCACAAATGCTTGCTGCACAGTTAACTAAAATACATTTGATTAGTTGAGCCGCTTGAATACTTTCTAGACTGGCTCTGGTCTGGGCTCTTCCTTGATTCACCTGCAGTTTGTCAGTTGATTAATAATAGATCAGGGCTGGAAAAAATGGATTTTGCCCTGCTAAACTCACCTCTTGCTTTCCTGTTTTCCTAAAAAAACACTCATATCTGGGCTTTTCTAGGCTGCTGCAAGCTCTCTGTTTCCTGCATTGTGCATGGTAGCAGAGCTGAACTACGCTGCTCTCCCTCCCTCAGCCGACTGCCCAATTCACGGCTAAAACTAACCACAAAGCCAAGGTGCGCTGCTTCCCATCCTGCTGCGCTTGTTTTGAGTGCCAAGCAATTCACCCCGTCATGTAAGGGTGGATCACTGCAGGAGAGCGCATGGAGCACGAACAGCCTGGGTTTTGCAACCACTGCTCGAGGCTGCAGGGCTGGGTTTTGCAACGCAAATCACAGAATGGCTGAGGTTGGAAGGGACCTCTAGAGATCATCTAGTCCAACCTCCTGCTCAAGCAGGGACACACAGAGCACGTGGCATCCAGGTAGGTTTGGAAGATCTCCAAGGAAGGAGACTCTACAACCTGTCTGGGTAGCCTGTTCCAGGGCTCTGTCTGCCTCACAGTAAAGAAGTTCTTCTCATATGGAGATGGAACTTCCTGTGTTTTAATTTGTATCCGTTACCCCTTGTCCTGTCACTGGCCACCACCAAGAAGAGTTTGGCCCCATCTTCTTTACATTCTCCTCTCAGGTATTTATACAGGTGTTATCCTAGGACCCACATCAGCACCAAGAAAAGAAGGGTGAGCTGTGGGTCCTGTGGTGCAGGTGTGTATCATCTTATACTCCTTGCGACATGTGGAAAATCCCTCTAAAGGTGTTGATGGTCAGATGGCTCACGTTCCTGGCCATCTAGCCCCAGCTCCTCTGCTATCCTTCAGGTTTCGAGAGACGCTAATAGTTCCTTGTCACTCCACTGATGTTCCACCCCCTAGTGCCTTCTCTCCCATTCCTAAAGCTGAGCTCTGCCAGGCCGAGGTGAACAGATCCAGTACACCTCATCACATGGGGGGACCAGGCCCAGTGTGAGCTCAGCCAGCAGGTGGCCCTCTGGGAGCAAGTCACCAAGGTCCTGTCTGGGGACCACTCGGGTGGCTCTGTCCTGAGCTGGGGCACACCAACAGCGCTCCCCAGTGCCAAGCAAAGGAGTCTGCATCGGATACCAGTGAGATCTGAAATATGGCACTAGAAACCTTGTCCCTCTGCGGAGCTCCTCCCTTCCCAATGCATTTTCCCCTGGTTGTGCCTGAAGTCAGTACATGGCTTTAGGACTGGGGCTTTCCAGAGCTGTCATTATTCTTCATACACCGCTGTTTCTCGGACAGAAGTGGTCATGAAGTAAACCTGGTCCCTGCAGAGCAGGGACATCCTTTTACCAGAGCCACTAGGGAATGGGGTTGGGGGTGGCCATGCTGCAGAACATGGCTCAGGTGCTCTGCTGCGTTTCCCCACAGGAGGTTGGTCCAACCATGGTGGGAGATGAACATTCGGATCCCAACTTGATGAACTACCTGGGGGCCACCAAGAGAAACATGCTGGGTAACCATTTGTAAGTGTTCCTGTGCTATGTCTCATGCTCTTGCCTCTCCTCAGTGTCCCCAGAGCTTCCTGGCTGTCTGCCATAGCAAATTTGAACTGTACAACCACCTTTAAGCTCAGGTTTAGGTTGCTGATAAATAGATAAACTGGATAACACTTTGGCAGACCTGAAATACCTGGTTACTTTTCTCAGCTTTGTCCTGTGACAGAGCAACATGTCGACGATGGCTCTTTGTCCCTAGACCTTCTCTGGGAGTGGGCTACATTGATGATCCTTTTAATAGGTTTTGTTGGCAATTTCCAAAGCATTTCCTAAAAGCTGAGTTGAAATGTCTCACCGAGGGAGAACTGTGTGGAGAAGCTGCCCTTTAGGGGTGTTTGTACAAACCATTCACAAAGTGTAAACTCGTCCTCTTCTGCTGCCCTGCCACCTGACAAGCTGATCCCTGACCTGTCTGATCGCATGGTACCCTCTGTTGGGGTTTGTCTGAGGTCTCTCCCTTTTATTGAGTGCCCAATTCGAAGCCCCCTCCGTCAGCTGCAGAATTAGAGCTACTCCCCATTCCCTCATTTGCCCGATTCCAACCTGCATATATTTTATGCTTTTCCATGTCCCTGTGCATCTCTGCCCACGCTGAGTTTGACACTATCCTTCATCAGAGCGCAACTTGTAAACGTTGCTGACGTTCTTTACATCATGTCCCACTTTTTTTTTTTCTTTCCATTGATATTTCATTTTTTTCTACTATAGGAAACAAACAAACAAACAAACAAACAAACAAAAGAAAAATAAACCCCCAAATGCAAACTGAAACAACAGAGGAGAGCAGATAGATTTCTCCTGGATCTTACCCACTTGCTCTGTGGTGCAGAGGAGGAGTAGGAGGAAAACCAGGCGTTAAGCAGAAGGAAACCTCTCCTTCCCACTCTCTTCTGCAACTTCTGTCAGCTGGACCAAGAAAACCCACCCATGCAGTAGCAGCCTGGCAAATATTGAGGTCTAAATCCTCAATTCTTGCTGCATTAAAAAAAAAAGAAACACTGAATAAGGTGGGAGAGCAAGTGAAAAAGAGAAAAATAAAACAGTTAAACGCCCTCGATGAAGAGAAGCCCTTCCAAGTGCAAACTCAGGCCACCACCGCCCACCTGCATCTGCAGGAAGATTGATCTCGTACTCCTTCTGTCACTCAGCTCTCTGCCTAGCAGGGCTCAGATGAATTTGGTGGCAGAGCCATCTCTGTGCTGCTATTTCCAACCCTGTGGGCGGCAACAGGATGGGCAGGGGTAGCAGCTTCATGCGGCTGCCTGCAAAGACGAGACCGGGAGCACGCAGGGAGTTATGCAATGAGAGGAAAAAATAAACAAATAAATAAATAAAAGGCGAGGCTTGAGGAAGGAAAAAAAAAAAAAAAGGGAAAAATAAGTGCTGCTGGCTCCTGAGAGATAGGAACATCTCTCTAGGATTCAGGGGGAAGAGAAGGCAAGGGAAAGATAAATAAATCCTCCTTATTCTCTGTCCTGACAGCCAGAGAGGAGGTGCAAAATCATAAAGATTTTACTTCTGTTGCAGAGAAGGGATGCAAGCTTTTCTTAGAATCCCCTGCTAGAGCCTGGCTGGTAAATAGGTCGCCTTTCTGCCCTTCCTCACCAATCTGTAGCTAGCAAGTGGCGCAGAAATACTTTCAGCTTGGTCTCGCCCCACCTGCTTTTTGGTATGCCTGGAATTAGAGTAAGGGTAATTCTAGATCTCTGTGGCACATCTTCCCCACTTGCACTTGAGCAACAGGAGGTGGAGAAAATACCTTCCGAGGGCTGGGGCCACCCTGCTCACCAGCAGGTGAGCTGCCTTTCCTGGCAAAGCACAGCCAGAAAGACAAAGCTTTTCCCCAAGACGGTCCTCCTTTAGCACTGCTGCCTAGCAGGCTTTCCCTCCACGCGCCTCCAAAGGAGACTTCACCAACAGGAAGCTCAACTGGTGCCACCAATCTCACCCCTCCCGTAGCACTGCGGTTCTGGAAACTTGAGCTGATGAGCAACGAGGGAGCCTGAAAGAAAAGGTCTAAGTGGTGTAGACCAGCTGGGGCACTATCGGATGCAAATGAACTACTTAATTGCCGGTAATAAGGGAGAGAAGCAATCCTGTTACGCAGCTCTGCACTAGCTACTGCGAATGTCACCTCATGGAGTTCCATCAACTGCTGGCGTGCAGCAGCACGGTGCTGCCATGGAGGGCATGCCCAGGCGCATCTGGGGTTCAAGAAGGGAAGAATCAGGCTCCACACCAGCCTGCTCTTTTCTAGTTGTCAGCAATGGGGCCAAAATTTATTAACCTAACCCTTGGGTGCTGCCCTGCTGCAGAAATTTGCTGTTACAAATTTCCATGGCCACTCCATATTGCTGCAGCCCATACGGTTGCATCGTATTTGATACGAGTTACACGTGATTTTTGTTTCACTCAATGTGGGGTTGTGTTTAAGGACAATCCAGCCTTCCTTCTGATTTTAGTTCAGCCACTCAGGGGTTTTTAAGTTCCCACAGGTAACTAACCCCGCCTAAGTTCTTTCCTCTGCCTAATGGGAATAATATTTACAAATTTCAACATGTGAATCTGAAGCACATGTGAAAAACCTCTTAAAGAAAGCATTAAGTTCAAAGGCACTTGTAATAATACATATTATCTTTACACCCCATCTATAATTATAGCGATGTCTTAAGAAAGAAAAAAAAGATTTCACCTTTTATTATTATTTCATACTTTAAAAGTACTCGGCAGTCCATTAATATTTGGCAATCTTAGCAATAGCAACCTTGTCTGGAAATGTTTTGGAATCTTTTTGGGGGGTCTGTTCTTCATATCAAAGTAGGAAGTGTCATTGTTAGGATGCCCAAACAACATCCCTAATGATGCTGTGTCCCATCATTAGCACTTTATCTGGCGCTGTGAGTCATCTAAAGAGCTTGACAATTACGAGGCTTAGCCCATCTGTTTGAATAAATGCTGCAGTCAAAAAGACTGTGTTAAAAGAACATTAAGGCTGCCAAACCCAGCACTCGGGGTTATGCTCTGCATTTTAGGGGCTGCTGCTTCCCAACCTAATTCAGCCCCTTCTGTGCCTGTGTTGTACTGGTCTCCTACTTCACAGTCACTGCACTCCTATTCCACAGCATTTTTTTCCAACCCCAGAATTTCAAGCAGAGGCTACCAAAAACATCACTTAATCCGCTCTCATTCACACACATGCTCTGATGTAGGCAAACATTTTTTTTTTTTCATTTCTGAGAAACATTTGAATCTTGTTTGTTTGTTTTTGTTTTCCTTTTTTTTCTTTCCAAAATGGTCCAGTCAGGTGAAGTAGTCCCTAGGTATAAGCAATAGCAAATCCAGTCTGGTAAGAGGGAGCTATAAGGCCCTGTGAGCTCTCAGATCTGCAACTTCCCTGTAACAGAAAAGCTCAAGATAAAGCTCAGGCTGTTTCTGTGCCATAGTTGCCAAAGATGTTGTGTTTGAAGCCTCTGCCCTATTTTTCTCCCTGCTTTGTAGCCAGTATCCCCTTTTCCCATGTATTCCCAACCATATGTACTTGTGAACTCTCTCAGCTGCAGGTTCAGTCCAGTTAACCAGCCAACACGTGGCTTTGGTCAACCAAATCCCAAACCACCCTTCAATTTAGGTGACCGTTTCATTTCTGACAGCCTTTCCCCTCTGGTTTGCAAGCTGTGGGTTTTGGCCTCTGCCATCTAGTCAAGCAAGACCATGATCTGGGCTGGAGGTGAGCTGTGGTCATCGTGATGACTTATACTAGTTTATTAGTGATGCCAGAGTCATTTGCATGAGGAAACCCTTGTCTCTTCCACCTCATCTTACTTCCTCCTCTCTTTCCTGCTTGCAGCTGGGAGTACTATGTCAATGATGCGCCCCGGGTAGTTCTGGACAAGCTGGAGAACCGTGGCTACCGCGTGGTCAGCATGACCGGCGTGGGCCAGACCCTGGTGTGGTGCCTCCACAAGGAATAGCAAGGAAGACTTCTGCCTTCTGCCTGAACAGACCGTGGTGCTGTGGATCATCTCTCCCAGAACTGACAGCAAAACTTTCCCTCGAGTAGCTCCTTTGTGGCCTGGACTCCAGGCGCTTGTGCGGATGTACACGGGGGAATGCCGTGGAGGCAAAACTTCACCTAATAGGAGCTTGTCATCCCTGCCATCACACGGGGCCTTAGGGGAGGAATGTGTGCCCAGTCCAGATCAAAGGGAAATGACACACAGAGAACAGATGGGTCTAACTATCCCTTCACCCAAATGGCAGTCTGGCATTTTACCCTTTTACATTGTAATCCTTGTCTATTTAGCACCCTGGAGGGAGCTCAAAAAAATAGACTTACCTGTCTCTTCCTGAGGGCAGAGAAGTATGTGCTGAGCTGCGAGGGTTCACAGCAGGCTGGGAGGGCAGGCCAAGCACCCTAGGCCTACCCTCATTTCTCGAAGCTGCAGCAGTGGCTGCTAAACCCACACGCTGCCCTTTGAGAATCCCTTCCCTTAGCAGCAAGGGCAGCTTCTTTCCCAACTGGAACTGTGGTTAAGTGCTGTGAGGCCCAAGCCTGCCATTCAGATAAACCACCTGCTTCCTGCAATAGCCTTAGAGCATGGCAGGAAGGTCTGGTGAACATTTCAGGCATGGGCTGTGTAATCTTAATAGCAGCAGCTGCAAGGCTGGATTGTCTGGGGCTGTGTGTATCGATCCCGCTGTAACACTAATAAAACATTTATCTAAAGACACTGACATCTCTTTGTGGGCTGTTGTGAACTGTTGTTGCTGAAGCCTCCTGGATCTGCAGCTCATCAGCAAGTTTTCAGGACTAAAGAAGTTTCAGGCTTTGAAGAGCTTGGGTTTGTTCTGAGAGCACCTCTCAAATCCTGTGACCGGGCTGCTACTCTGAGTGCACAGGCTGATGAGGTAAGGTGCGTGCTCAGAAACCTGTGATTTTTTTCCCCTCTGTGGGTTAAGGGCTGCAGTTGAGGGCAGTTTACACTTCTACAACATTTTTAAAAAAGGAGGTTTATTGACTTAATTTAAGAAAAGAGCTTTTTAAATGAAGAATGATGGGTGGAGGGAATCTCTCGTACTTCCTTATCCTAGGTGTGAGTCTCTTCCTTGTCTTCCTGCTGGAGCTGCTCAATGAGCTGCTGTCTCTCTGCTGCTTGGCGCATCCGCATCATCACCAAGCTCTCATAGTCTCGCTCTGAGACCACTGATCTCTAGGAGCAGAAAACCAAATACAACCTATAAGGACCATGTTACACAGCCCACGTCCCGACACCCCACAGTGTCCCCCTTCATAAATCACACTACCAGCATGCATGTTCTGTTCAGGGTCACAGCAAAGATCCCAGGAAAATCAAGAACGTGGCAAAGCTGCCTACTCTGCAGAAAGTAGCCAGCATCCTTCTGAACTGGGTTAGTATCCCCTGCCAGTGGCAGCAGTAACGTAGAGAACTGGATACACGTGGAGCCTGGATTACTATCTCCTTGCTGGAGTTTCTTCCACCAGTTCTCAGTGAGGTCGGATGGGGAAGCTCGACTTGCCGTGCTGTGGATGATGAGCAAGCTTCGCACATCAGACACCAGTGCACAAATTCCGGTTCATATCTAATCCATTTATAAAGGCTAACACCACAAAAGTCAAACTTTTCCTTTACAAGGAGAACTAAACACGTTCCCAAGGCTGACTGAGACAAGTGTTTTAGCTCTCCAAAGCTCTCGTAGCTTTACTGCTGCGTGCAGTAGCAACCATCACGTCAGCCAAAGGGTGATTGCAGACTCTGCCTGATAAATGCAGGTTGCAGATGACAACTGCTATCTCAGAGCAAAGTGGTGGTTTTGGCACTCCGCTTTCAAAAGCAACTTAGCATTAGTAGGTGGCCTTACCAATTTCAGAGGTACTCAAAGCACTGCAATGCTTGGAAACGTCTGTCTTATTTGCTCGACGCTCCAAGTTAGGAATAAAGTAATATTGACAAAAAGAACAGAAAATTTTCATGTTCATTTTTCTAGGAACTAGACAGTGGAGATTTAAGGACATTTTAAATAGAAGACATAAGGGATGAAAAGCCACTAGCATAGCAAAATAATATCCTGCAGGAAAGCGGGGCAAGTGCAAATTTGATATTAAATGCTGACAAAGTGGTTGCTCGAGCTGCAGAGAGACTAGTTGTGAGGACAAAGCAGAAGTCCACAATATTCTGAAAACTCCTTGGAGCCTGGAAAGCAAAGAGATTGTTACACTGTAACTGATATCTTAGCAACTGCATGAATGAAATAACTTTTTGGTATTGTGCAGCATGGAATTTCACAGTGTCTGAAGGAGAGCCAGACTGTATCAGCCTTCAGTGGCAGAACTAGGTTTCTTCAAAGCTTTTGGCCATTAACCACAGATATTTACTGTCATCTGCCCGGCTGAATGAATTAGTCTACATGAGACTCATGCAGATGAGTCACCTGTACAAACCTGAATCACTGCTTCACACTCTGGATTTAAATTTAAAACAGACAAGAGATCACTTCCCCTGCCTTTTGTGAGCCCCGCTGGTACAACGAGCCATCAGAAGTGACAGTAGGAAGAGCACCAAGATGAGAATCACGGTCTGATTCAAGATTTGCTAAAAGTCGACTTTCGTGTTGGTGGTTCTCAAGCAATCTGGATGTCTCTGAGGGAGCCTGCCTGCTCCTGAGGCAGAGTGTGGGTTGCTGCTTTGCTGCTCCACGCACCTACTTCCTGCAATCCTGGCAATTACCAATAGTGTAAAACCCAGTTTCTGACGTGGCTGACTCAGCAAGGGCTTGGCTCAAAACAAATACATACGCACAAGGAACTGCAGCCTGGGAAGCAGTGACAGGAGGCAAATGAAGAGAAAGAGGCATGGCGGATTGTTAGTGTCCTGGGTCCAACCTGGCTGAACCGTCTCCAGACTTGTTTATCCCAACAGCTCATCGCATTGGGGAACACCGTGGTCGCAGTCCTCCCCAAGTGTTTCAGCAGTTTCTTCTCTGTTGGCCCCGGCGCCGCTCCCGCACAAAGTAAGTCTTTCTCTTGCATTTGATTTTCCTAATGCTAGCTACATATTTGTTTTGCTGCTTTTTAGATTTCCATTTGTCTGTATTTTTCTTTGGTTTCCTTCAGCGCGACTGAGTCACTGGCTCCCTTTCTAACCGCCTACTGAAATTTTTATACTGTGCCCTTCACCATGAAGGTGGCTGGTTACCATGGTACCAAAGTGCCCTTCTGTTTCTGGATGCTAGATTAAATCTGTTCTCATGGTGACTGTGTGCTACTGCTGCTCTCCATCAGCTTGTTTCTGCAGCATAGATTCAGTAAGCTCATTCCTTCTCTGCTGAAGAGAAAGGCTCCTAATATATGATACGCCAACTGCTCGCTGACAGAGGGATGTAGTGTGAAGTTTACATTTCCTGCAATACCAGCCTCTTTATTTTCCTTCCAGCTACAGGAACAAGGAAGGAAGAGGTTGTTCCTGTTCTGTGTGACTTCTTGCTGATCCTGCAACTGAGGTCCAGCATCTGACCGTAGAGCTCCCTTCTTGTCATTGCCTTTCCTCAGCATGGATACCTGGCGGAGAGGGTCCATCAAGTCTTCCACGTTCTTCAGGCGCTTCTCACTCAGGAGACACAAAAAGCTGGGCAACCAAGTCATCATCTTGAATCAGAACAGCCACACTCTGGACAATGACGGACAGTGCCAGAAGAGGGAATGCTTAAGGGATCTGAAGGACAAGTCTGATTACCTGTCATGTAAGAGTGAGCAAAACCTAGCCAAGGCACAGGCACCTCCCAAGCCTCCCCGGCTCTACCTGGACAGTTCTAGCTGCCCTAACATCATCGATCACACAGATTCTCACTCTGACCTCTCCTTTTCTGGTGCTGCTCATCAATACCATAAAGCCACTCAAACTCACTTCCACAAGGATCAGGCTTCAGACTGTGGGACCGCAGAGACGGGTTCCCACAACAGCACACCTCTGTCTGATCTGTCTGATCCCTTTGTGTCCTTCAAAGTGGATTTGGGGCTATCGCTTCTTGAGGATGTTCTGCAGACCCTCAGAAAACAGAATCCAAGAGATTATGCCATTTGAAGGTATTTACCACTTAATCTATCACATTTACCTACTGACATTGCCAGTTCAGTCCCGACAAGAGGAAGGATGCTGCAGTGTCCCTGTTCTGAGTGGCCTGTTTTGTTGTTCTTGCCTGACCCCTCACAGACTGTTCTCATCCTTGCTAAGGAGCCCTTTGGAGCAGAGCTGTCAGGCTGCAGCCTAAATGACAGGAGTCTCCTGGAATCTCACCAGTGAGCGTTCATTCTCTGCAGTGGGGACCTTCTAAACTTGACTGTGCTCCTTCTCCTCATGGAAGGATGACCCTGTTTGGCAAAGGACTTGTCTGGGGGATGCGGCTGTGACTTTGCGGAGCATGGAGAGAAAGCGATGTGGCATACATCATCTGTGTCACTTGAAAAGAGAACAGCAGTGCTGCTATTTCAAAAGCCACAGCCATAGCAGGGGTCAAGAAACAGATACTGGTGTTTTTTCTCCCACCACATTTGGATGCAAAAGTCGAAGATACTCTCTTTTTTTTTTAACTCTTCGTAGCTTTCTCTTCCCCTAATTCAAGTGCAGATGCCACTCCCAGCCTGGAAACAGGTAAGCATCCATAAAAGCTCAAGAAATAGCAACAGCAGTTTTTTGTCTGTTATCAGGAGAAAGTTCTCTAGATATTGCTGCTTGAAGCATGCGCTGATCTACCAGCTGTACAGATATAAAAGAATAAATGTATCTGTGATTGGAAGTGTCTTATTGCCTCATTTCATTGGTAGCAAGCCAGAAAAAAAAAAAAAAAAAAAAACAAGCCTGGCATCAAGAGCACAGATCCCTTGATCTGTAATGACCAAGGCCTGTCCTCTCTGGTTCCTCAGGTTTTCACAAGGCGGGTGCAGAAGCAGTAGGTTGCTGGTTTTGTGCGCTGGGAGAAAGCTGGGGCTCTTGGCAGACTGCTCCCCTCCTCTGAGTAGGAGAGGGCACGCAACGCTAAGAATCCAGACCCACTGCTGAGCTGAACCCAGTTCCTCAGCTGTAAGCTGGACAGCAGGAAGGCTGACAGGCTGAGAATACTTTAGACAGTGTCGGGATGTGCTGTTTAAATGACACTGTAGAAGCTACTGAGTCACCGAACCTTAACTTACACCTGAATTGCATATCAGGGTTATTTAAAACAAGCAATTTCCCATATTCCCCCTTCATTCCTGCAAAAGAAAACAACACGTAGATAATTATAAGCTTTGGAAAGAGGCAACAGTGATGCACAGAGACATTCCAAGATGCCTGAGATACAGAGAGCCCTTAACCTGCCAAATTCACACCAGGCTGTAAAGGCAGATAATATGAACCAAGCTTGCTGCAGCCTCAAAGGAGCTTAGAGAAGAAGCAAGACAGCGCCAGAGTAAAAGCTTTTCTCAGCATGTCTGAACAGATAGCCCCAAGTGAGTAGGGACACTGGTAGTACTAAAGATGCTTCTCAGGAAGGAGTACTTCATGCCCTTGTAGTGTCAAGCTCCTCATGGTGTTACACCTCTGTGGTGTGCCCTGAACCATCCAGAGCCACAGGATGGCAATCCAACGGTCACTNCTTCATGCCATTGTAGTGTCAAGCTCTGCTCCTCACGGTGTTACACCTCTGTGGTGTGCCCTGAACCATCCAGAGCCACAGGATGGCAATCCAACGGTCACTGCTGTCAGCCTAGAGGTGATCATGACCTATCTACAGCTCTTGCAGTTCAAGAGCTCTGGCAGCTCTCCAGGAGCTGCTGGCCAGTGCCTTTCCTGTGTGAGGAAACAAGCCCATGGGAGCCAACATTATCTTCTCACAGTGGGGTCCTTCAGGAAACAGCCTCCACTTCACCTGGGAACTGCTTCCAAAAGCTCCCCTGGCCTGAGGGTGTGTATGTGGCTCTCTTATTTGAGGAACGTGGTGCACTGCTTTTGGCTGACTACCCAAGGCAGGGAGTACACGCAGCTCCAAAGCAGACGAGTAGCAGGTGTGTTGCCATGAGAACATTGCAGCTCCTGGGCTGTTTTCCCAAGGGAAGCGGGGAGGAAGCTGCACCGGCACAGAGTGGGAACAACCAGGGGGTGGAATCAGACAGAAATGGGAGCTATGCAGGAGAAGCGGAAATTGGAAGCAAGGGCAGCTGAAAAGACACTTGTGGAGAGTTGGAGGAGAACCTGCAAGTGAGAATGTGGGCCCTGATGGATAGGAAGCCAGACTGGATATGAAAGGAGAAGGTGAGAAGAAGAAGGCCAGGGCAGTGGCAAGAGGAAGGTCTCTGTCTTCATCTTGATAGAACGGATAGGAAATGAAGAGCTGGGACAAAGAGTTAGAAGAAACCCAACCAAGGAAAGTGATTAACAAATTATCAGTTGTGGAAGTATCCTAGTGGAAGCAGGAACAGGATTTGGGAGAGGCCCTAGGATAGGAAAGGAACAAGAAAGGAAGGAATCAGAGTAGTCTAGATTAGATGGGTCTGTGAGACCTGTCTAATCTAGACCTGTGAGACAATGTAATCAAAAAAGAAAAAGCAGTTGCTTACACCTAAAAACCACAGAAATGGCAGACAAGCACCAGAAGCCTTATTCCTGGGAAAAGATATAAATCTGTGGTTGTAAGTCCTCACCATGTCAAAAGTCAAAGTGAGAATTATGGAGCTGATAGACACGACTCTCTGCTTCCACAAACACCACATGTCACTTCAACCTCCTGTCCCTTGCTGCTCCACCAAGCATCTCCTATAACTAAAGTGCTTAGCACTTAGAGTGGCCTAAGAGTGTCACAGGTAGTTTGAACTGAAACTGAAACAACCAGCAAAGTAACTCAGGCTTCTTACCTTACTTTACCTCTTAGGGGCACTTCTCAGGCTCCTTATCCTACCTCTTTGACAATCAAATTAACCCATAATAGGTCAGAAAACAAGCAGGGCAAAAAAATACCCAACACTCTGTTCTACAGGACTGAATTTAACATGTTTCAGGGAAATTAATACAATTTCCACTCCAAAGGGCCAATGGGAGCAGAGGGCAACTGAAAGCCAGCAATTTGTTACAGTCTGGTCTCAGAGTCTGGAGAAATCTGCTTTCTGTGTTTTAACCACTAGATGTTATTGCCTTTCATCTGTGTTTGGAATACATTTGCTATCCAAGAGCAAGAGCTCCACATGGATTAACAATCACCTTGCACTCAACATGTCTACCAAAGCCATTAATAACACTGCCAAAGACCAAAGATGGACAATAATTGTCTATTTACTAGGACATTTAGTTTGATTCTGCTTTCTTTTCCCTTCCACAGACCCTCAGCACATACAGAATCAGCCAGAAGATTCACAGAGTCAAAATGTATTAGAGTAAACCCACAGAAAAGGGGCAGTAGATACTTCAGGCTGAGCAAGGAACACCTTTTTCACTTGCAAGAGAGACTTCGGAAAAAAACTGCTCATGTAGATGGCTTGTGTCCCAGCACGGTGCTACTCAAGCCAAAGGTCATTAAAAAAGGGCCACTGGTTCAGCACAGAAAGACCCTCAGAATGCCTTTCACTAACAGCTCCTTTTCTAGCTCTGCTGGGAATCAATGTATTTTACCCAAAGTAAGGAATATGCTGTTAAATTTAGGTTGCTATAGAAATAGATTCAAGCAACAGCAGCCTGTCTTTTCCTTACCTCTGAAGTCCTTGGTTGACTAGCACTGTTGGAGGGGACAGTGCTGGGATTATTCTGGGGCTGGCCCTCTAGCCAGGAAATCTTTAGAGGATTATTTATCAGACCAACTTCATTCTTCACAGCCATCTCCTATCAATGAAAATATTCTTTCATCACCATCTGAATTTTAGAACACGCTACGTTGCAGCTCTATTACAACAATAAGACTTTCCTCATCTCAGTCCTGAATTAAGGCCAGGTAGGGTGCAATCAACACCGGTTTCACAGCTGCCCTACATAAGGAGCACCCCTTTTTAAGGCCCATAACTGCATCAAGCACAAAAGGGCATATCACTGCCACTACTTTTTTAATTAAATGAGCACAGATATTTATTTTGATATACTTCAATTATTTGGATATACAAGTGAAAGAGCGGGTAACAAGGAATAAAGAGAGACACTTGCATAGCATAATTTTAAGTTGATGGAACTAGCAAAATTAAGGGTGACTGATGATTTTTGTTTCCACTGCCACAGGAATGATTATAACTTACAGCGAGTCAAAATATTTTGGATTTTGTTTTTCCTCCCCCTCTTCAAATCTGCTGATGCCTTATAGAACCTCTAACACTCATTAGGCCCATCCACAAAACAGGTAATTAACCCTCAGAGCTGGTTTAATAGCTCCGTGCCTTCTCTTTAAAGCAGCAGCACTTTCCTCAGCCATTTACCTGTGCAGCCTGCTTGTCTACATGCATGATCTGCCTGGGCTTTATGCCTTGAGCTTTGCTACTCCTTTCATGCATCTGTACCTTTGGACTCTCATCTCCATTGCCTTTATGACAAAGCAATGGTTCTGGGCTGCCAATCTGCTAATCATTCCCTCGTGCAACACCTCTTCTTCTCCACTCTCCACTGAGCGTATTTGTGGTCTCTGTCAGACTTACAGCAGCCTTAACCGTAGCAAATTCCACCACCGCACTCCCCGTCTTCCTGCTTGAGATCAACAAATTGAGCACATCACCATACTGCAAGAACAAAAAAAAAAAAGAGAAAAACACACTCAGATGAGAAGCAAAGTACATCTCTGAAAACACAGAAAACAAGCCTCTCTACAGACCTAAAGCTGGAGCTGTCACCCTTTCTGTGCTTTCACGGATATTGACATGTCATAATTTCTGCTCCTTCATGGCAGGATTTGGGGGAAGTTTGTGTTTAAACACTTGCCTTTGGGTAGGCTAAAGAGCAGGATGACTGCTGAGCTCAAGAGTCTGAGCTACAGCAGATGCTCTCATAAAGGGAAAATAAAAACTGTATGTTCGGATTAATCTGATCATGGGTTCTCATCTATTCCTGCCTCACAGTTGATGATCTCTGAAAAATGGCACGAGTAAGAAAGCTGAACAACAGTAAAGAAAATGGGCTACTCTGTTTTTATAGAGCTTAACAGAATTTACTATCGTTTTCACGGCTTAAGAAAAGGGAAAGATGAAGTAATAAAGAATGACAGGACCTTCTGCAGGATCCGCATCAGAACGTCCCTTGAGTATCCCCCTTTTGTGTCATCTTCTTTCCTGCACTTCCACTTCAGCTGGGAAATAAATGTGACAGGTTAATATTGTCTTCCTCAACATGCGTTGCCACGCTGAATGCCACTCTTACCACCTGCACAATGATCAAGTTGGCTCTTTACAGCTTTCAACCCCAACATTGCCAAGATGGTGATTTCACCATCAGAACACACAAAGGGAATAAACTATGAGGGTAACAAGAAGACTCTTCACTGAAATAAAAGAAGCTCATACCTCATAATAATGGTTATATTAAGATAATGAGCCAAAGCAGATGTTCCGCAGTGCCTAAAGCAGAGACTATTCAAATACAGGCTCAAAAGTCTAGATTGAACAGTAAAGAGAAAAAGAAGTGGGAGGTAGGAAGGATATTTCATAGTCGGTGACAGGAATTCTTTGCACACTAGATAGAGGGATTTCACCTCCTCTGTATAAAGGGCCATGACAGCTCAGCAACAGAGTTGAGGTGTCAATTCTGCTTCTAAAGCTGCAAGGGTTTTGTCAGTTTTCAGCCAAACCCCAGCTTTATAGCCATATCTTACTTTGAGTTTGGGGGTTATTTTGCCTTCTGCTCCATTTCCTTCGTGTTTGCCTAAAGAGAGTGAAAGAAAACGACACAAGTAAAGACTTTTCTCATCTAAAAGGCACTAGCAATCTACATATGCCCCAAAACCATGGGAGAAACAAGTTCCAGGAAGTAAAACCCAGCAACCATAGACTATAGAAAACTTTCTTCTCCTTACCGAGTCTCCTTTGGATGATAGAGACTCGTAATTGTAAACAAGATGCAGAATAAGTAAACCCAATGACAGGTATCACTGTTTGCAAATTTGAACTGGTCCCTATTTTCAGTATGCAATGCTAATTACTTTGATCGTGACAACCAGATGACTACAACATTAGGCATCTTTCCCAGCACAACTGCGGGACTGCACATTATCTCATTGAGGCTCAATGCTTTAGAAGATAAATGCCCATATTTGTTGCAAAGGAGCAGCCAACAAAGTGTGAAAGAGCAACATGCCACATACGGGAAGAAACATTCCAGAAATAGTAGTTTTTTGACTTGTCCCTGAAAATAAGATGCAAAGCAGGAGACTTCCGTGTGGCAACGTGACTAGGTCAGAAGCTGCATGCACAAGTGAGCTCTGCCTGCAGCTAAACTGAGTCCTATGGGTACACAGTTTAGCTAAGGGCTTCAGTCTCCTCCTACCCTCACCTTTGAAGCGCTGCTCTCTCTCAAGCCGGATCTGCTCTTGAATGAGTCTCTGCTGCTCCTCAAGCTGACGGGAGCCTTCTTCACGAAGGCGTATTATCTACAGGACAGGTAAGACAGCACGAATATCTCAGGGCATGGTTTAATGGCTGGATCACACCAGGCTAAAATTGTAGTGCTGACAAGGACAGCTTGTCTTAAGCTTGTCTCCCGAGGCAAATTCCAGCTACTTGCCCTGTGCTAGCCCCACTGCTCACATACTGACTGGACTGCTCATGTTCCCTACAGACAGAGTCCCTATCAGTTAGCATATAAAGCAATTAGCTGTTACTATTTCTGTGCTGCAAAAGAAAAAATGGAGACTTAAAAAAAATAATAAAAATAAAGTATTTGCAATTGACAAATTTGCCAGATTGCTGCAAGATCCCTCCATGGACAGGCTTCTCTCTCTGGCTCATAGCACCCATGGTTCAAAAGACTGAAAAACTGCTACACTCAGGTTTGCTGCATCTCATCACATGGTTTTCATGAGGGATGCAATGCCTTCCAACAATTCTTCTCAAAAACAACATAAAAATCCACAAATTCATCATTACTTCTTGTTCTAGGGTTCTTGTTATCCGGATCTCCTCCTCTTCACTCTCACGAGCCTGGGCTTCTCGTTCCCTGGCTTCAAGATCTGCAAACAAAAAGAAAAAATTAAAACATATAAGGAAATTTTTCACTGTGGTCATTGTGATCTACAGAGCTGGACTGAAATTCAAAACAGAGTCCTGATATCCACTTCATTATACTGGGCATAAAAGAATATAGTCATTAGAAATGGACAGCAGTTTAATGATCACTGGGGAGTTTAATGGTAGAAGAAAAGCAAACACCCAGCTAAGGAAGAGGTCAAACCAAAATGAAGTTTTGATTTCATTACCAAGTTTTACTCTCTTCCGCTTCTCATCAAGCTTTTGTGTCCTTTCTGCTGCTTGCTTCTTGGCTTTTCTCACTTTGTCATATGCTGCCTGTCAAAGAACCAACAGAATAGTGTGAAATTATGCAAAACAAGGGGGATAAAACACAAAGAGATGAATAAAGGAGAGATGAGATACTTAAACACTAATCAGAAGTGAAGCATTTTCTTTTTAGCCTTCTTGCTAAAAACACTCAAGGTTAACAGAAATATCCTGAAAACAATAAAAAAAGTTCAAGCGTCTGTCTCCCAGTTGAGCCCGAATGGAAAGCCAAAAAGTCTAGGAATAACTGCTAAGTAGATTACAGAGAAAATTTACAGGTGGGAAGAATATTGTGGGTTCCCAAATAGGCCAAAAATGGCTGTGGGAGCACTGGTAACATTGGCAAAGAAATGTCATATATCCTGGAAGGCATGAATCATTACTTCTTTTATACCTGTTAATAAGGGGTCAGTTCTGGCTTAAAGTTTTAAAATAAACAAAGTTGACTTTACATAAAAGGTTTATTCAGGGGAACTGCTACTGCAATGACGCAACATGAATTTAATGCGTCGTAATCTCTGTGGTGGATATTTCTTTATTTTAAAAGTGGGACATGTCTCAGTTTAACACATAATTAAACACAGTATCTCACCAGTAAATGGACAGAACCACACAGAGAACATCAGATTGGACTAAACATTTTACCTAAGCTTTTATGTGGTAGATACTATTTGATCTCGCAGTGAGATACAGGGCATAACAGATGAAACTTGCATTCACGAAGATTCAATCAGAGAAGAGAGCAGAGAATATGACAGCGAAGAGATTTTTCACCAAATCCCCACCAGAGGGGAATTCTCTTGCACAGAGAGAAACACCATACACTCCCACCATCAACAAAAGAGAGGCATCCTTACCCTTGCTGCTGCATCTGTTAGCACTGCTAAGGCCTGAGATAGTTGGTGAAAGATATCCGCTGGGAATTAGAAGAAAAAAGGGTAAGACGCAGAAAACCACGCTAGCAGTCTGGAGGTGAACCAGAAAAGACTATCCCTTATGGAAGAGACCTGCAAAATGTCAGAAAAAAGAATAACCTTTCCAAAGTATTTGCAACCAACTCACAGCCAGGACCTCCCCAGTTGAAAGATTAACATAACAATCTAAACTTCAGTAAAACACAAACGTTGGGAGCATTACAAGAAATGTATGGAAAACGTGAATTGAACAGGGCCCATACACACATACCTTCCTGAACCTACAGTCAGTTCAAACATAATTTGTTAGAGAGAAATTCTCCATTTTGGATTAATAACTTTTCAACCCAAGATCCAAATATTCTGTTTTACATCTATATTGCTGACCTTCTTCCTGCAGGGATATGCTTACTAGCTGGAGGCCATACACTTTAAACCACCTCCGAACTTTTTGCAGATAATCACAACTCTCAGCTTTGCTCTCATTACTGTAAAATCTTTGGTTTCCTGCTGGCAGTCTCCACATTACAATTACACAACATGAGACTATAAATCTGTGGTCTGCCAAACTGGAAAGTGCAAAATACAAACTGATGTGTTTATTTTGAGGTGTATTCTTGAACTGCATCCTTCCAGTTGGTGCTGCTGCTCCTTTTCATCCACAAGCGGTTGGAAAGGAGATGGAGAAGTGTAGATACCCAAACCTTGCTAATGGTTTACTCAGCTGTAAAGAGCCTTGTCCATATAAAATAATGATGTATAAGCTTTCTATTGAAGTTTTGATTTTGAGAAGTATGAATTAAAAGCATGAGCAGCCAGCTAGCTAACATCCATCAGTGACAATACTGCAAGTGGTCCAGGATTCAAGTACCAGATGGGAAAATTTAGGAAGGTACAAATAAAACTTCAGCATTCACATAACACTTGGGCTGTTGCAAGCCAACATTTATGCATTTAATTTTAAAACCCAGAGGAACTCTTATCCTTAATCCATATTACACATGACATGACACAAACCCAAGTATTCTCTTAACTGCATGCAAAGACAGACCTGGGGTTAAACAGGGGTGCCTACAGGTGCCTGTATGTGTAGATCAGGCAAAACCAGCTCCAATCTCACCTGCTTTGGGATCATTCGGGTTCTTATCCGGGTGACACGTCAGGGCCTTCTGGCGATACGCTTTCTTGACCTGCAAGAGCCACAGCAGAGGATTATCGGGAGGTTCTGACTGCGTCGAGAAACACAACTTGGAAAACTGCACCACAGGAATGCAAAGAGCCCACTCTGCTCGGAGTGTGCCGTTTTGTTTGTTTTTTTCCTCAACATAAAACACACCTCTCTGTCAGAAGCAGAATATTGTAGTTGAGGCAATATTTGTTTGCATGACTAGAAGCCCCCCAGGCCTGCTGGAAAATAAAAGTATTTTCTAGAGAGCCAGGGGTCCCTCAGATGTAAGAAAATGAAGGGAGTCTCCTGCAATAGCAAGAGGCTAAAGAAACTCAGTTTTCAGCTTCAGTGCAGTGATCTGCCCTTTTGATCTCCACTGAAAGGATAACCCTTTCAGCCTGTTTAGTTAAGCAGGCAGTCACATTTTCAATCAATTCAAACCTTTTAAGGCCATAAATTTTACTTTTAGGTGCGTTGCATTACAGCAGCCAAACTCCTCAAGACTAATAGACTGAAACATAGTTTTCTACCCAGTCAGAAGGATACAGTGTTCCTCACAGCTACCACTATTTGGGACAAAATACATACAACATCGCACAGCAATTGAGTTTGGCAGCTGAGGACGTCTAGACCCAAGGCTAGTGAATCTCATCTACATTTCAAAGCAAAATTGACAAGTTCTGTTCCTTGGAGGAAACGTCCACATGCAAGAAAGGAAAGGGAATAAAATAAAAGCTGCTCCCTTCGGCTGCCAAGGAATCTCAATTCGACTGCAAGAAATAAGTGGTAGCTCAGC
>VWPW01001609.1:0-13405 GCA_013389825.1 Crypturellus undulatus
GCCCTTTGAAGTATTTCTAACATAAATTAATAAATAAAATGCTAAAAATAGAAATCATCAATACTGCTAATTTATAAACAGAAATGAAAGTTATATTTGTATATAACAGAAGTTTGTGAATAGAAATTTGATATTATAATACAGACACAGAAGATACTGTTGTTTAAGATGATTAAAAATTGTGTGGTATATGCAAACACACAGCCACGCATATATATATTAATTATAGTATAGGTAAGACAATATCATATTAGGAACCAACAATAAAAACAGACAGCACCTAAGCCAGAAATGTAAGCTGAAGTGGGTAATGCCTTTCTCACATACTGCCTGACATAATTCAGGTCCTTGTCGTAAGAGCCAGATAACTCAAGCCATTCACTATCTGTTAGTTTCCAGTCGTGTTCACTTTGTATTAGGCTCCCCCTATTCATTGCTTAAAACTCCAGGCTTGTCTTCATAGCACTTAAGGCTTCACATTTCATTACTGACCTCTGTGGGTATGCTCTTTTATAAGAATTTATTAATAAATACAATATTAATAAACTCATATATAACTTCAGACCTAGGCCTTCAGTAGGCATACCTGTGTACTTCTGGACAGACCTTGGACATGCTATAACCTCATTGTTGTATTGAGGACACTGAACTCTTTATAGAGTTAATCAGAATCAAGGACAGAGAAAGGGGACATATCAAGACAGAACATTGTAGGTCAGTACAATAGAGTATAACCAGTCCTAGTGGAACAATAAGGGAAGCACAAACCCTTTGAAGAACTTGATGAGTTGACAAAACAAGGATGGCATTCAACTTAGGATGACCTATAGCTCATTAAAACTCATAAACGTATTAGCTTTCACTCTCCTAACTGAATAATGAGATGGTAATAATATGATAATAAGGTTACCGCCTCCTCTGCTCTTTATAATAATTAGCCAAGGCATTATAGTGCAAGTGCAAAAGTGACATGTGATGCAATCAGAATGTAACCAATGAAATGATTTGTGCAATGTGTTTCCAGAAGCCATGTAAATAAATACCGAACAGGGATATGAGAAGGCATGCTAGGCTTTGTGGCATTACTACCTAGCACCCACCTCTGTGTAGAAATATCTTGGCTCTGTGTGTCTATTGGCTCTCTGCACACAGGTTTAACAAACCACTTTTGGGACAACATTTTGGCGACTCTGATGGGACCGCTATAAGGTCTTGCATGGATTGTCTCCTCATTGTCGGCAGTGGAGGTAAGACCAGACAGTATTCCAGCACACACTGACCTACTGTTTGGGGATTCCTGCTGGTCCCCTCCAGTGTTGAAGCAATGAGCAACTCAAAGATGCAATGCTGAGAGAGATATTTGTGCAAGGGCAAAAGTGGAGAGAGGACCATTGCATTGGTGAGTAAACCATTTAAATTTCATTTTGGGATTTTTGGTCTCACTGTGCATATGCAGTACCATTCAGCAGAGCCCCTTAATTCGACCAGGGAGGTCAGGAGCAGTGTGTGGTGAAATTTATGGTTCCCATCACAATTGTGCCGTAACACTTGGCAGAGGGCCTTAATCTGACCAGGGGGTCAGGAGCCCCCCACAATGGAAGGGTTAATGGTGGTCCGGACCAAAGGTATATGGTAATTGATTATTAAAGGGTACAGGGAAAGTAAATGGCCAATCCATCACCCCTCCCTGTAGACTTTTGGGATCCATCCTTAAACATTGGGATAGTTTGGGGGGAGATCTCATGAAAAAGAAAAAAAAAAATGTAACCAATGGTGGCCAAAGTCTAAGTTGGAATGTGATGAACAATGGCCAGAAAATAAGACTTTGAACTATGACACTATATTGCAATAATGCTGTTTTGCTGCTGGGATGAGGTACCTTATGGAGATGCATTTATGTCATTCTATAGGAAGCTGGAAAACTAAAAAAGCTAAATCTAATGCTAAGAATCATCTCCTCAAATGTGAAATGAGCAGAAGGCTTTAAGGAAGGATAAAACACTGCAGCTAGCCCAGTCCAAAATGCTTATTAACCACTATGGTCCATCAGCAGCCTGGGCTATAAGACTTTTAGCAGTGATGTGCAACAGTGGGACAGAGAAAGAACTCCAGGTATGAAGCAGTGTGTAAGCAAGATGATATGGTCTCAGGCATGATGTGAACCCTGCAGGTCGAGAAGTGAGAAAAGAGAGTAGCATCTGCTCTGTAGTGCCTTTAGCATGCTTGTCAGACAGGTTTGGGAGTACAGAGAAAAGCCATATATGAAAGAATATCTGTCTGGTATCAGAGGTAATGCTGCTAGATCAAGAGGTTGAAGTAGAGCAAATTCAAAAGAATTCAAAAGAAATACAGAGTGACCAAGGTATCCACTTTGCAGGCCATGAAGTACAAGAATAGGCAAAGGATTTGGGGATCACCTGTGTCTTGCATATACTGTGCTATTCTCAAACTAGTGTGTTAATAAAAAGAATGAATGGCCTGCTAAAGGAACAAATTTGAAAACTTACCACCATGCAAATGCTAAGGGAGTGTATCAGCGTGCTCTCACAAGTGCTGTTTATGCTTAACAACAAACATGTTGGAATGTTTACTCCCTATGAGCAAGTACAAGTCAAACCTACCCTAGCAATCCCTTCTCACATATCTATAATGGAAGAGGGATTTCCGCCACACACATACTCGTCTCTGGGGAGGTACAATTCTAGACATCTCATCAACTTATGATTACTGAACAGAGAGTTATAAGCTTACATGCGACTTGACTGCCCTTTACAGTGTGCATGGCTATTTAGACCTTTAATATCTTTTCAAGTAGCCCCGCTCTTATTGACCTCTTCTCAAGTTTTATCTTTCCAGGTATCCGCATCCATGTCAGTGAATGTCTTGCAGGGAGCACCAATACTGCGAGGAATTTTGATTCACAGTGCTGGAATGCCTCAAGTTCAGCAGACATCCTTACTACACTCTTTAGCCAGTGTGTGTATACTAACTCCTCTAAAGGAAAAAATGGCCTGGCACTGTTTTAGCAGATGGTCTATGCGCCACTGCTCTAGTTCTTCCTGATGGCAATACCCTGCCTTTCTATTGTCCCATCAACAAGTTATCACACCAGCATCTGTAAGTAAGTTTCTGTTGGAATATTGCCTCTTGCTGACCACGACAGATGCCATTGAGCTACAAGACCACTCAGCTTCCCATGTAAATACATGGATTTGGTTTGCATAAAGATCAACTAACCTCTCCGCTTTCTGTATTGCAGCAAGATGATCAGCGGATGATGTCTCCCCTATGTGTTACATAGGTGTACCAGTTCCACTTGCAGTATTGTGGAGTTATACTTAAAATAAATAAATAAATAAATGATATTTCTGTTACTCCCATGAATTTATATGATTTGGGTATTGTTTCCCAAACAACGACACTTTGAATTTACTCTTTTCGTATATCTAACATATCTAAAACAGATATTTGCTTTCACTTTTTAAACGCTACCCCTGCTCTGCAGAAAGCAACCAATATACAGTTAATTTGCAATGACACTATGAACATTACTTATGCATCTGCTCACCTTATACTCATTAGAATTCTTCTTTCTGTGTAACACTACGGCATATATATATTTGCAGGCCAACAGCACAGGTGGCTGATGCACAGTAGGCTGTGTTACTTTAAGCATCCTTCCCTTTAGGACGGAGCTGCAAAGGACCCTGCGATATATCCTAGATGCCACTTGTAACCCCCGTATAAATTTATTTTCTCATGCAGAAACCTTAGGTCTATTGTTAAGCCTATTTGGGATCCTGGAGGTGGTGACACATAATTATAAACAGAGCGTCTTGCCTGTACTTTAGCTCAAGGCTTAAATTGGACATGTAGAGCCATTGCCTCTTTAAATTAAGAGTTGGGAGCAATACATCAAGTAACACTGCAAAACTGTCTAATGATCGACTACTGTGGAAGAATTGCTTGAAAAGGGGGAACTTACTTAGAGAAAAACTAGGGTCTAACAGAAGTTATGGCATTACAAAAGCTTTCTTGGGCTTATACACAGTTGCCACTTCCAGGATGGCTGGTAGGCACGGACTTTGCTCCTCCACAGTTCCCTAGGCAACACAATCTGCCCTCCTTGCAGCTGCAAAGAGGAGTAACGGAGGATGGAGCAGAGTGAAGACACCGCGGCCAAACTCTGTTGCACTCCCTGTGCTGGACCGCTGATAAGCCGCACAGTAGCTGCCCAATGGGAGATATACGATAAGATGTCCAGTGCTGAGCCAGCAAGGGTGGCAAATCACTCCTTTCACATGAACTTTGCTCGAATTTTACTCATTATAAACTCATTATAATGCCAACACACATCTCCATGCCAAAAATTACCCACCTCTGAGGTACGACCACTCCTCACTGAGCATGCGCTCTAGATTTTCGATTGACTGTACCTTTAAATGAAAGCGAGAGACTTTTTCACTAATCAATAACAATATTAAGTATGACTACAGTTACTCAAGCTCCACCTGAATATAATATATAAATATATATATATAAAAGGTGAACTAAGGAGGAGGGAAGATTCCATTGTAACTCCTGGGTCAGTCGATGAGCTAAACCCCTTTCCTCCCCTCAGGTCGGGACACTGGCTGAGGAGACTCCTTGAGACTAAGAGCCCTCTCCCATCTTCTGGGGTGAGTGATGTTTGTGCATTTGTATATCAGAGCTAGCTAAAAACCTCACGCTATAGTAGAGAATTTCCTATGCTGACATCTGAAACCTGCTTTGTAAATGTTGCATTTGAATAAATCATGCTATTCGTGAACTTGACTACTTGTTTGAAAGATGATCGGACCTACAGTCGACAGACTGTTTGTGAATCTGATACTGCCAGAGTCGGGCCTATAGCTACCACAGTATTTGATATCTTCCCCCTTCCTCCCACTTCAAACTGCAACAACTACCTCCTACTGCAAAATAACCACAGATGTCATGACTTCACCAGGATGTGCTGTTTTAACATCACCAATGAATAGGTCTCTATTGAGAACGATATCAGCCACTTACAAGAAATTATTCAACATATCCAGCTGAATGATGGGGATGCCTGGCTGGCTAATTGGTCTGGTTCCTTAACAGGATGGCTTGACCATCTCATCCAAGGAGAACTCTTGTTTATCTTTTGCTTTGCATTATGTTTTGATTTATAGACTCCCTTATCCTCATACCCTCTTCTGAAGACTGGGACAGACTGTAACTAGCTTTCCATTGTGGGGATGGGCTCTGAAATCAAACAGGATTTCAGAGCCCTAGTAATGGCAGTCAAGAGTGTTAGAGCCCAGGTTGTTTTCTCCTCAATCCTGCCAGTGAGGAGGAGGAAGAGTATTTGGAATTCAATCTGGCAAGGGATGTCAAGAAGGGCTTTTTCAAATACATCATCAGCAAAAGGAAGGGTAGGGAAAATGTGGGTCTGCTGCTGTATAGGGTGGGTGCCCTGGTTATGAAAGACACAGAGAACGCAGATTTACTGAATGCCTGCTTTGCTTCAGTCTTTACTAAGGCTGGCCCTTGGAATCTCAGACCATAGAGACAAGAGAGAAAGTCTGGAGAAAGGAATACTGGCCCTTGATTGAGGAAGATCTAGTTAGAGATCACTTAGGTAAACTTGACACCCACAAATCCATGAGCCCTGAAAGGATGCACCCAAGAGTGCTACGTGAGTTGGCAGATGTTATTGCTAAGCCGCTCTCCATCATCTTTGAAAGGTCATGGAGTAGAGGGGAAGTGTCAGAGGACTGGAAGAAAGCCAATGTCACTCCAGTGTTCAAAAAGGACAAGAAGGAGGAGCAAGGCAACTATAGGCCAGTCATCCTCAGCTCCATCCCTGGAAAGGTGATGGAGCAACTCATCCTGGACACCATCTCCATTCATGTGAAGGATAAGGTGATCAGGAGTAGTCAGCATGGATTCACCAAGGGGAAATCTTGCTTAACCAATTTGAGAGTCTTCTATGATGGAATAACTGGCTGGGTAGATGTGGGGAGGGCAGTCTACCTTGACTTCAGGAAGGTTACACTTCAGCAAGGTTGAACTCTTGCCTTGACTCTCTTTACTCTCTCTCTCTCTCCCCCCCTTACACCTCCTCTTTCTCTCTCTCCCTTCTGCTTGCTCTTTCACTCTCTCCCTTACACCTTCTCTCTATCTCTCTCCCCCTAGCACCTTTCCTATCCCACTCTCTCTCCTCCCCTTTTCCTTCTCTCTCTCTACCCTCCCTAGTGCCTTCACTCTCTGACCCTTGCACCTTCTCTCTCTCTCGCTCCCCCTCAATGCCTTCTCTCTCCCTCACACCTTATCTCTCTCTTTTCCTCCCACTTTCTCTCTCCCCTTCATCCCTTCTCTTCTTCTCCTCCTCTCACCTTCTCTCTCTCTCCTCCTCCCTTGTCTGTTCACTCTATCTCCCTCTTCCCTCCTTGGGGGAGGCTGCTGGAGGCAAAGGTATGTTACATAGTCTGGATGCATAGGCAACACTCAACTCGTTCATTGAGGGCCCCTTAAATCTACTAGAACTATTTCCTTATCTTAGCTGTGCTAAGGTTGAGTAGCTACTGCCTGGGAAGTAGCTAGAGTTTGTTGACAAAGTGAAAAAGGTATGCCTGGCTACGATGGGAATTTGGTCGATGTGTAGTTTTGTGGTGGAGTAGCACTTAGAGACAGCAGATTATTAGCTATGCAAATCCTGGTCCATCTTAGGACCAAAAATACATAAGAGGAAATGCAGTGTTCTTCACATCTGATTTGCTTGAAAGACTATTATAAGCATGCTTTGAAGTATAGTGCACATGCATACCTCCAGAGCTGGTAAGGGTGGTGAAAAGCAGTGGTTGACATCCTTTCTGCAGTTGAGATGGCCTGGAGTTGTCTAAATCACTTCTGTGTATTCAAAAACCACAAGAGCAGAGAGAAGTTGAGATTTTTTTGTAAAGGAATGATAACCACTTGTGATGAAGTAGAGCTAATCATAGAATAACAGAATGGTTAAGGTTGGAAGGGACCTCCAGAGATCATCTAGTCCAACCCCCCTGCTCCAGCAGGGTCACCTAGAGTATGTGGCACAGGGTGGCATCCAGGCGGGTTTGGAAGATCTCCAGAGAAGGAGACTCCACAGCCTCTCTGGGCAGCCTGTGCCAGTGCTCCATCACCCTCACCATTAAGAAAATTTTCCTTAAGTTCCTGTGGAACTTTTGATGCTTCAGTTTGTGGCCATTAACTCTAGTTCTGTCGGTGGCCACCACTGAAAAGAGGCCAGCCCCATCCTCTTCACTCCCTCCCTTGAGGTATTTGTATACACTGATCAGGTCTCCTCTCAACCTTCTCTTCTTCAGGCTGAACAGGTCCAGCTCTCTCAGTCTCTCCTCATAGGGCAGATGTTCCAGGCCCCTGATCATCCTTGTAACCCTGCGCTGGACTCTCTCCAGCAGCTCCACATCCCTCTTGTACTGGGGGGCCCAGAACTGAACACAGCACACCAGATGAGGCCTCACCAGGGCTGAGGAGAGGGGGAGGATTTCCTCCCTCGACCTGCTGGAGATGCTCCTCTTAATGCACCCCAGGATGCCATTGGCCTTCTTGGCCACGAGGACACACTGCTGCCTCATGGTCAACTTGTCGTCCACTGTGATGCCCAGGTCTTTCTCTGCAGAGCTGCTCTCCAGAAGGTCAGTCCCCAGCTTGTATTGGTGTCTGTGGTTATTCTTGCCGTTATTAATGAGGTTTGACACTGAATCTTGAAGGGAAATTCCTTACTAAGGAATAACCCCCCCGCCCAGGATAGCAATGATAGCAGCATTACTTCAGCTATTTACAGTCATCAGAATATTCTGTGCTGGCAAGGAAAGTAAATAAAAGAAAGCCACTCTTTTCTAAAGACCAATTCTCTGCTGAATGAGTTGTCCTATCCTGATGAAGTCGCAGAAATATGCCAGCAGCTTGCATTTCTCTCTTTTGAAATGTTGCTTTTACTAATTTTGATTTCAGGTGTTTCCTGAAAGGGAGAGAGAGAGAGAGAGAGAGAGAGAGAAAGAGAGAGAAAGTGGAGAAAGTGAGAGAGAGAGAAGGAGAAAAAGAGAAAGAGAGAAAGGAAGAGAGAAAGAGAGAAAGAAAGAGAGAGAGAGAAAGAGAGAGAGAGAAAAAGAAAGAGAGAGAGAGAGAGAGAGAGAGAGAGAAAGAAAGAAAGAAAGAAAGAAAGAAAGAAAGAAAGAAAGAAAGAAAGAAAGAAAGAAAGAAAGAAAGAAAGAAAGAAAGAAAGACTCTTATTTCAAAATGAAAGAAAATTTCTAGTCAGAAGAGCACTAATATCTTATTGAACGAATCAAGGTATTATGTAACATCCTTGAATGAGAATATATTGTCCATAGTTACAAGACCTTACCTTTTCTTCCCCTCATAAAATACACCTGAAAGACAAAACTATAATATCACTTCTGTTAATGTGCAACATGACTAATGAAATAACGTAGTTGTGTTAGCAAAGCATTTAACCTGACAATTCCATATGCTGATAAAGAGGGTATAATAACCAAAATGGAGGCAGTATGCTAACATTTCCTATGCTGTTCTGCAGCTAGGCTGACTTAGCTTAAGTATTTCTACATAGCACTGCAATATGCTGTGCAAACTATTCAGTGGCTCCTAGTCCACATATTTTAATAGGAACACTTATAGTTTGCATGTGCTGAAAAAAAATATGCATAAAATTAATAGAGTTTGACAGTGTAATGTGACACTGCATTTTTAACATTGAACAAAGGATGGACTTTGATCAAAGACAAACACTTGATCTTTAAGAGTTTTCTCTGGTGTTCAAAACCTGAATTCTCACATAGGGGAGTTACAACCCCCATAGTCTTTCTGTAGACAACAATACATGGTCTTGGACAGACACCTTTCACTTCATATTGTGTCTTTGTTTTATGTTTTTGTTTTAACTGACTGCAAGCAGGAAGAATGCATGAGGTGTCTTCATAGCTGCGTGGACTAATTTCATAGTTGTGTTAGTTGAGAGCAGTACTTTTTAGCCTCTTACTAGAAAATATTCAAATTTATTTGAGTTTACACATTATTAAAGACTCACTTTTGTTGCTTCTAGTTTTGGCATGTAAACCTCCCATGAATCAGAAGAGTTGCCCTAAAAAAGAAGTTTTCCCCATGAATTTGCACAACTTTAACTAGAGACAGCCTTACTAAATGGCTTTGAAAATACCAGTTCTCATTTTTAACAGTAATGATTTTTGCTGCTTTTTAACTTTTTTCTTTTTTTTTGTTTGCAGTGATGTGGTTGCATGACCCTGCAGCATTATTATAACAAGAACTGCTCAGTGCATGACTTGCTTTTCTGTCCAGACTGCATAACCAAAGCTTAACCAGTTCTACAATTAAGATTCATGAGTATTTGCTTTCAAAGAGGTTCACTTGCAGAGAAGCCTAGCATCTTGGCAAGAGGCTTTCCCTTTTCCCACTTCCATTTTTTTCCTCTTCACAAGAAGTCTCCTATGAGGCTAAAGGAAACAGTATTCAGAAGTTCAGAGAAGGTATTCTGCACTATCACTGTTGCAGAATGGTGCAAGGATCGGGGACATGGATTCTGTGTGAACAACCAAGGCCTTGGATTTTAGGCCCTTAGCATAAGTAACTTAGGCTCTTAGCACAAGTTAGGCCCTCGGGGCTTCTGTCCCGTGAGAAACTGCAGCACAATCCAAGATTAGGTAGGGAAGCAGTCCCATGAGAAACTGCAGCACAGTCCAAGATTAGGTGGGAAAGCAATGCTGAGATTGTGCAAACACCAGGTGTGATACAGGGAATAAGTAGTGGGACATAAATAGTTAACCAATGGTATAGTAGGGTATAAGTAGTTTACGAATAGTTAACCAATAGTGTAAGAACGCGTGGCTTTAGTAGCAATTGTAAAACTATATAATGCTTGTGCGCAGCAGCAATAAATGGAGTCTTGCCTTATTACTCAAATTGAGTCAGCTGCATTTCTTCCCCGCATCCTCTCCCCAGTGGACGGGTTGACCCTGAGACTTGAAGATAACCGCGCAGCAGCCTTGAGACTCGGAGGAACAGCAGCTCGGCAGGTTTCCAGGCCCGGACAACTTAGAGAAGAACAGCAGCCAGGCGGATTCACCGCTGCAGCGAGAAATCAGCGCTGGCGGAATTCCATCCCCGCCGGCGGCGAGTCTCGAGCCCTTTGTGCCCTTTCCACGCGCGGCATATCACCTCTTCATTTTACTTCTGTCTGCCCACTTCTGATTAACAGCATTAACACACACACTTCCTGCAACAGTTTATAGACCTGTATATGAAAAATCTAGTTTTAAGGGTTCATAAAAAGTACCTTTAGTTATTGTTGCAGTTTTTAAGCCCTTAAAGGATCCCTTAAAGGATCCATTTGGAGTCTTTAAATAATTAAAAATTAAGCCAAGAAAGGCTGTTCTCCCAGGAGAAATGAACCTGAAACAACAGGTTTGGTTTATTGTCCTCCTCCAGCTGCAGTGATAAAGTGCCAGGCTGCCTGTCAGGTACGTGATTTTCATATCTTATCCCTTCTCCTGTTTCTTGATCCTCCTTTTCACCACCCTTGTACCTCACTTTCTCCGCCCCCACCACTCCATAACATCATGCTGAGGAAGATGGCAAAATTAGCTTGTGCATGTGGGCTGTCAGTAGCAGAACAAGTGAAACAGAATGAGAAAACTACAGCAGAAGATCAGAGGAACCAGGTGTTACCCCTGTAGCTCTCTTTCTCTGACCCAGTCTCCTCCTAAATAAACAGCCTACCCCTAATTACTTTCCCCATGCATGCAGACTGTTCTCACTTTTGCTACATCCATACACAAATTTGGTATTTCGGATACTGGTTCCTATGCACTCTTGGCCTTATATGCTATTACTGATACACTTGTCCAGGCATTGGTGACCTTGCAAGGTTCTACTCCCCAAAAGGTTTCCCAGTGCTCCGCGCCAAGTGTCTGTGAAGTCTGGACATTACTCGCATAGCTCCCCCTTAACCACCTGTGCAACCCAGACATTCATGGCACAGAGTACAAAGGACATGTATGCATTGTAAGGCCTATAAAGGATTAACAGGGTAGCGTACTTTCTGCTTCTGTAAAAAGCTTGCACACTAATGAAGTATAAAGGTATAGGCTATGTAATCTACAGTTAACCTTGCCATCTGCTTCTGTAAATATAGCTTGCTACAGTCAAGGATGGGAACTAACAGGATACCATATCCTGCTCCTTGCGACCACGAGATAAGATTCTGAACTTGCCAAACAGAATTGTGAAGGGAGGATTAGTCGTAAATAATGGTAGTTGTAGATAACGTTTAATGAGGAAAGTTGCAGTTGTTAGTTAGTAATCCCAGTAATCACCCGCACACTCAACCAGGTGGTTTAAAAGCAAGCTTTATTAGCCGGCTGGCTGTGGACCTCTTACAGTTGGTCCTGAGATCTGTGCCATCTGAGGAGAGGTTTGTGTTTTAATAGATGACTGCAATTTTCCTCATTAAACGTTATCTACAACTACTATTCCTTCAATGAGTTGTAATATGTCCTGGTAACCATTATTTTCGCATCAGAGATGAGACTGCTGGTATGGGTGGTAATGCACCTCAAAATGCAAGGTGCTACTAGCATCAGCAAAATGAGCAACACTACTACTGCTGTCAGCAAGGTAGTCAGCCACGGGGACCAGTTAGACCAGGACCGGAATAGTCCTTGCTCCTGGGTCCCATGGTAATATTTCCCCTTCAGATTCTTTCTGACTAACGCCAAAGTTTCTCTAATGATCCCTGCTTGGTTTGCATAAAAACAACAGGTTTCTCCTCATGCCACACATAACCCTCCTTGCTTCATAAAGAGAAGATCCAATCCACACCTGTTCTGAAGGACCACCTCAGCCAAGGAACCTACTTGGCTCTCTAGTCTCCCTATTGTAGTTTCAAGGAATCCTAAATCTTGGGACACTCTGGAACTCAGGGCTTTCATCCCTGAGTCTTGAACTATTAATGCAGAGGCCCCAATGGCTGCTGACCCGGCCACTCCCGCTCCCACGAGAAGGGGAATCAAGATTGGAACAGCCCTCTTTTCTCTCCCATATGAGGTGTCCAAGTAGCCTAGGTGGGTTTGTCCGCTATTCCCATCATATAAAAAGACCTGTGGCAAAATGCAAACTAAGATGCAAAATTCCTCCTTCCCTTCACTAGGTGTCCTAAACTGGTGAGTGGACACACAGTCTGTCAATCTGTCTACACAGGCCCACCAGGTCCCTTCTGGGGCCACGTAGTAGTCAGTTTGACGACTGGGCAACCCGTTTGAGATTTCACGGGTCTGGTTACAGTTTAGCCTGTAAGGGGGTGGTATGCCTCCCCCTGTGGTGCGCAGGCCCAACCCAGATCCGTGCACATCCCCAAGAGTTAACATGGGATGTCCCCATGTGCATCGCTCTAAGTTATTTGTGGGACCAGAATCTTGGGGGCCGTTAGTGGCTACCCCCACATAGTATGGGGGTCGTGGATCTAGACACAACCAACAGCCCTGAGTTAGATTTGGATTCGAAGCATTCAAGAACTGGTAGGTGGCATGGAGCATGGATAAAATGGGGACAGCTTGGGGAGGAGGGGGCGCTGGGGTCATGGCTGATGGTTCAGGCCCTTCCGTAGAGCCTGTTTGCATGGGGGGTATTCCTATGGGAGGTGGGGGTGCCTGGGGAAACAAGTCCCTGTTGGGTCATATCAGTTTATTATTTTCGAGGGTGGGAGACCCTCGGGTCAGTCCTGCTAACATACAGCCGCAATCCCCAAGCTTTTCCAGTGGTCCATATGGCTCCATAATGGCCCCAGACTGTCTGGGGCCTGAACTGGATAGGGTTACATCTCCCAGGTGTTTTACATTCTGGTTTTGATTCCCGCGCTGTCCTTAATAATGGGTCGTGATGTCCCCAGGATGATTCAGTTTCACAGCCCCACTTCGCGCAATAGAACTGGCCCTTTCTGTGGCACCTAGGCTGCCCTGTAGCTGGACATGCGTAGAATTGAACATTTTGTAAATATTTTTCCCCTTCTATTGTCCCACAGTTGGGGCCCACACCCAATCGGCCTCCTTTGGGCCGGTATGGTCCAGTCCCCCGGGGGACAGGTATCCCTATTTCACACAAATCGACCACTGTTTCTGGAATCTCACTGGTTTCGATTGCTCGAATTACATTACCAGTGGTTGTATCTCTAAGTTCCCATTTCCATCTGGTCGGGCGATGTGGGTTATGCCGAGATGTGAAACCATTAATTTCTTTGTAAAATATTGTCCCTGTGAATAGCATCACCTACCCTGTCCACATCCTTTGTTGGAAACTTCTTGCCGGC
>VWPW01001618.1:0-47831 GCA_013389825.1 Crypturellus undulatus
TTTTTTTTTTTTTCAATTGACTCCTTTACATAGAATAAAATCACATAGCTTGAGTCTCGCTGATTCTTATCACATTTATTTTAAAACATGCCATCCCCTGCCTGAAAAACCTTTCAGAGAGGAAATTATGTAGAGAATCTAGAAAGACCTGAAAGGGGAAATGGTGCTGCTGTGGTTAGGGCCGTGGTCTGGATCAGAAATAACTCTGCTTCTGGCTGCCACGAGTTTATGTAACGTCAGCCAGGAGCACGTCGCAGTTCCCCGTCCTCCAAACGCGGCATATTTACCCATCTGACCATAATATACTAAATTTAATCACATAAGCTGCTCAAGTCAACACAGTAGTAAACATAGGAAAAATCTATAAATAAGAAGTTTTCCTCTACAACAGCTCTTTTCTAATAAACTTCCTAGCTTCATGAAAGCTCATGAAGCTTCATGAAAGATGGCTGCCTTCCTAGAAAAAGCATTAAGGATTCTCCAGGAGGGAGGGGGAAGGCAGAAACTTTTAGCATGGAGATGAAACCTCACGAATATGTTCCGGGGAGGGCAAGCAAACAGCACTACAGATCGCTGCTCCACATCGCGTTACTAAAGGCAGAAGCAAGGCTGAATTTCTGCTTGAAAAGCTGAACTGGAAACTGTTTTGTAATACGCCGCCTCGGTCTTTCGTTTTGCAAGTGCTCATGCGTGCCAGCGCCAGGCAGCAGAACAATTCTGTGGCTCCTGGTACACAGACATGCACCCAAAACCTGTGAGTTTAACCCAAAAAAAGCACCGCGAGGCTGCGTATTGTCCTGCACACATGCGGGACGCTGTCACCCTCCATTACCGATTCCCTTGATTCTTCTTCTCCGACTAGAGGCAAAACAGGGCTGAGGCAATGCAAAGGGCAGGTTGCAAAATGATGATTGTAAACAGAAAGAACACTGAATCACTGTTTTGTTCAGGTCAAGCAGGAAAAAAGAAGTCCAACCTCAGCAACAACTTGCTCACCAGGTTTCCAGTTGTGGACTTGGTGTCTACACCGCAGCTTGGTCCCAACTTCACTTTGTTGACCACTTTTAGTGCCTTTGTAATGTGCTGTTTACATTATGACTTTCCAACAGAGCTACAACTTTTTCAGAATTGTGCTATTCAACTCGGTGCTATTCAAGAAATTATACTAATTGGGTGCTCCTACGTAAAAAGTCTCCTAAACCTTTCCAATCAGTTACCGTACATGCCCTTGTATCCAAAAGCCAGAATGAAACAGCATGCCTCCAAACTATGGGCATCAAACACATCTCCAGTGCTACCTGAAACGGTTAAAAGGATGCTTTTTACAACACAGTTAAAAATTAGGTTTATTTTTCAAATTGCAATTGCAGTGGTGGAAAAAAAAAAACACAGTGACAGCCTGCATTTGTTTGGAAAAGCACAAGTGGTTTTCTGAGCTCTGCCTTTTAGGCCTTTGTTTCCAACTGGGCTATGGAAAATAACAAGGAGAGACAAAATGCTTGCTCTCATGACGGCTTTTCTATATTTTCCACTCCAGGAAAGAAGATGCAATTTACTTGCAGCTATCTCACCTCAAGTGCCTTTTTGCCTTCCCGTTCCCACCAAGCCTGTATTCTTCTCCGTAAGTGATTGTATGAACAACACCAAAAATGAAACCAAAACGGCAACAACATTCTATTTCACTCTGATGCACCAGGATTTATTCCTGGACTTCTAAGAGGCTCCATGTGTGTTTACAGCAGGATCAGTACTTGACTTCTCTTTAGGCGCGATCATTTTAGCAGTGCTAACTCTGAAAGGACTAAATATGTGCATATAATTAGGTGCATAAAATAATAATAAATATAATTAGGTACATATCTATACCTGCTTGTTACAGTTTTGCACCCAGTGTCTCCTCTTATCTCCAAGGGCAGAAGTTCAGCAGTAGATCAGAAAATCAATCAATCCTACTGTACACAGCAGGGTAAGGGTATTTCTCATGAACTTTTAAACTAATTCCATTACTGGTCAATTCAGCTTAAAAGGCTTTAATGACTCATCAGGAATTCAGACAGCTACTTTCAGCAAAATTAGATGTTCAGCTTACTGAGAAGACATCCTAAATGGAGCCACTTCAGTGCTACCACTGTTTTCACCTTTGTGCAAAAACAAGGCTAGAAAAATCTAAGGGAACGATGTAATCACTCTAAAGGTTGTCTAAAAATAAACAGCAACACCAGTGTTCAGCTCTCTTAGTGAAAGATAATAATTCACTTGAATATATGACTTCAATGGGGGGTTCAGTCAGCTTTTGCACTCTGCCCAGAGCTTTAGCAGGTTTTTCAGAAAAGGGAATCCAACGAAAATGTGTACAGCAGCAGTTTCCATTTTTGGTGGAAAAAAATATGCGATTTCTTGGTTTCAAACATTAAACTGAACTCTGCAAGACTCATGACACAGCAGAGAAGAACTCCAAATCATGGGGAACAGCATAAGTAGCAGGCAAGCAGTTATGATGGATTATCAGTTTTCATGATAGATTAGATGGATCAATAAGACATGGCTGAAATAATTATTTAGTCAGTATGATAAACTGCAAGAACAGGCTGCAAACACCGAGACTAACTGTTGTTCTCGGGCAGCTTCATCCAACCGCAACACCTGTGTCCGCAGGTTTGCTGTACGTGGCCACCAAGGAGAGGCCAACGCTGCAGACAGACCCACCCTGCACACGTATGTCGCCACCCTCTGCAAAAACAGCTATTCTCCATGTTCAAAGAAATCCATGAGGATTTCCAATTCCTCAGCACTTTCACTCCGGAAAAGCAGGCATCAGAACAAGAAGGCAAGAGGATTTATTTGGGAAAATACAGGGACAGGCAAGGTTTTAGAGTGGCAAGCAGTAATAATAATAAAAAAAGAAAATCACTAAATCCCTCTCAAATCTCTAAAAAAAAAAAAAAAAAAAGCATTATTTCTTTTTCCCCAAAGCAGAGGGCACCCCCTGTAATCCACGGAAAACTTGCTTAGTCACAGGGAAAAAGAGTCAACTCAGGCAGAAATTTGTAAGAGAGAATCATTAAATTAATGTAATTCCCATTCCGTACTCAAGAGTTATATTTGAAATTTAAAACCTGCAAAATTATCTTGATGCTCCCTGGATTCAGATCTTCCTAGTCATTAACTCTCTAGGTGCCTTCCCGCTACTCTTGAAAGTCTTGAGGATTTAATAAATAAATCGTCTAGAGAGGCTGCAAGGCTGTATCTAATAATAGTGATTTTTGAAATGCTAAATGGAAGCTTAAGGTTTCTAAATGCACAATAAGATTGTTGATAACTATTCAATGGAGCATCCAGTGCCAGTCCCTGTGTCTTCAACATAATAAGATGGAGAAGATCACATCCAGGCCAAATTCCATATGTGCTTTCTGCTTAGCAGTACATTTTATGCCAAATTAAAAGATATATATGCATGCCCATTTTAAAAAATATATCATCAGACTAAGGACAGAGATCTGAAAGACTTTTATAATCACTACTGAAAAACAGTAGAGCTCAAACTTCAGAAGCAAATTAGATGAAAGAACCAAGTCATGTTTTCTATTAAGGATCTCTCGCAATTTAATTACAGTGTGTTATGCATTAGGCTGGAAAAATTGTATTGGTTCAGTTTGTCATGAAAATGGGCAAACATTTATTTAACTCTCTTCAATCATGTCAGATACCCACATCTCCCAGGTTAAAAAAAAAAAAACAAAACCAACACCACAAAACTTATCTTCATCTTCTATTTACAAGCAAGATGCTCCTTATTATTGGGTAAAAAGTTTTGCTGAGCCATACATTAAGTATTTGTTTAAAATACTGTTAGTTAATAAAAATATGAAACCATAAAAAAATCAACATTTACACATTTTATGATGACCCTGAGCTCTAGTCCCAGGAGCAGAGAAGTTTCACATCATTAATGTAGTATTCTTGAGTGCCTCACTGCAAGTTGCATATCTTTTAATTAGCATTTTCTCAAAGGCACATCACCAATATACTCTGCAAACAACCAAACCAAAACGTGTCAATGCAGCAGTATCTTGGCAAGCACAGAAATTGTTCTGCATAACAGCACAGCTCTCAAGTTCCTAAAAATGGGGCATGACCCCACTGATGATCATATCATTGGTCATTATAACACAAAGAAATAGTCAGCCAATTGAATTTATTACAAAAATACTAATCTTCTAAGCTCAGAGGTAAACTTGCTCTTTCAATTGGACTAAAACAGGCCGAAATTGTCAAAGGGAAGCACTGTCTTTTACACTGTATACCCTGAGCTTTACCTCCTGTTCTCTCCAGTAAATAGAAAAGAGCTATTACTTGCTCAACAGACAACAGGGCAAAGACAAAAACATCCAGCTGAACCGGATTGCTGAGATGTGAACTAATTTTCCAATGTTGACAGCCTAAGTTCATCTTGAAGCACCCATTCCAAAGCCCTAATTTAACATGGCTCAGAACCCAAGTGGGTTCTGAGGTGCACGACAGTACAAACTAGGCTATCTAAGAAGCATCTTGTATGTGCAAGTAGGAGAGGCAGTAATTCAGACAAGCATGACAATAAAAAGCGAATAACCACCAAATCTATATCCAGAAAGACAGGTCAGTCTAAGGTAATACAGCAAAAAACAAGCTCACACGGCTACTGCCTTCAGAAAGGGTAACTCACTGTCCCTAGGGAAAGAAGCTTAACCTTCCCCAGAAAAGATGCTGTTCTTTTGTTGCTGGTCTCAGAAGGGCAGGCTCCCAACTGGAGTGTTAATTTTGGCACCTTATCCCCTTTAAAAACAAATACAAATAAACTGTAAGCAGTCAGTACAATTTTGACTTAGGTTGGAGGATGTTTTAGGAAAAAACAAATAGCCCCACTTTCCAGAAATGTGCTCTCCTTGAAGGAAAAATTTTAGCAACAAAAACTAACCCCTTAACTACTAACAAAATACAGAAAGCTACTACATTGTGCCCAGCTTGCCAACACAAGCAAAATATTGAACATACTTCAGTATATTCCTTAGTGTTGTGCAAAACCCTCAGAATGTGTGTATACCGATGCAAGTTAGTTACATGGAACTGAGAAGCCACAGCAAATCTCAACCTTAAATTGTCTTGACTTTTGTAGTATTCATTTTCCTTTTTTGCTGGAATATGTGCTTTTAAAATATAATACTGCAATGCTTTGGAGACCACTATGCCAGATTTCAATATGCTTGTCCTAGATTAACAAGAGAATCTGCTGGCATCATGTCACATTATGACAGAGTGTTAAGCTGGTTAAATAGTTTAATCTTCTTCCACAGAAGGGAAGTTCGTAAGTCTCAGAAGAAAAAAAAAAAAAACAAGATTTATCATAGCTATGAACTAAATAATAAGCAAAAACTGTCTCAGATTTTAGAATTCTGAATAGCAGCCTAATACTGTAAATTTATTTAGAAGAAATAATTTTGCAAAAGTGGAATACAATGGTTTACCAAGGTTTTCTTTTAGCATTTAAAAATCATTTAATAACAGGCCTGACCATAAAATAGTGGCACAACAGGAACGCAGGTTGCAAACGTGACGTGGAATGCATAGAACCTCCGAGGCGGACCAGCCACAGTAAATACAATAGTTTTAATCATGAGTGTAAATTCACTTTCGTAATTGACTTTTCTTCTAGAAAGTAAGAGGATGCAGATAAATATTATAGAGAAAATATTTTTAAAACACATTATTTTTCAGAAATGCTGGAAGGGGTTTCAGCTCAGTGAAAAATGAGTAGGTTTGTTGGGCCAAAATTGCCCATTCTGGTTCCTAGAGTTTCCTATGCTTTTTATGGAAAAAAAAAATCACCAGTGTTTAGGTGGCAGAAATGCTGAAAAACATCAACTAAGGAGCTAATTCTCAGACAGAGGACATGGTGTTTCAAAACACAGTGCTTAACAGCATTAACCTTGAGGAAGTAACACTAACAAGAATTCCTACCATTTCTGCTATCTTGAAGACTGAAAAAAAAATGAATCCAATTAGCAGCAAAACCCCAGGTCATTAATAAGCAGAATGGTAAATTAGACATCTGCCCATGAGGATCTCTGGATGCACAGTTTGGTGGGATTTAATTTAAAAGCAGCAGAGAAAAGTCAGAATTTTAAGGAAAATAAGACTTATGGTACATTGCCTTGGGCCTCTCTTCATTCAAGGCGGCAACAGTTACCTAGATTGCATAATGCTGCTATATTAATTTTAGTTGAAGAGAAATACAAACCTGAAAAATAACAGCTACTTACTGGTAAAAACAAGTACATTTGGCATTCCAGCCCACCATCCCTGCACTAAAATTCTCGTTTTCCCCTCACAGCCTCCCAGGATTATGAAACAGTGACATGCCTACAATTCAAAGTTTCCTACCCTATAACTGTAAAATTTAGATTTGCCAAAGTATGATTACAAACCCTAGACATCATCCCATAATTTTGTGCACATTACATTTATGGGATAGAGCTTCACACGGTACATACAGTGCTATCCGCAATTTCTTAACAAATGCAACCGAAACACCATTGTCTCAATCAAACTTCTCACTCTTACAATTGACCAGTCAGAAACACCACATTTATGATCTCACCTAATTTCCCTCTCCTAACAACTCCGGGAATTCCAATAAGCAATTTGAAGAGCAGCACTTGATAGAATCCCCAACTTAAAATCATACCATGAAAAGCTATTAAATCTGTCTCTTCCACATAAACAGAAAAGATGCTTGGCTGACTTGAGATAAGTTTATTTTCTCTCTGCTGCCGGGTCTCTTGTAAATTTGAGCATTTTGAACCATGAGCCAGCAGGTCCCTATGGCTAAAGGGCTCCCTTTCTAGCCCACCTCATCCTCATTCCAACCAAACTAAAAACAGACCTTGTGGAGGAAGAATGCAGCATCTCCACACCCTTCCAAGGCTTAAGAGACATTGAGAAAAAGGAAATTTAAGTTAAAAAAAAAAAGGGAGAAAAAAAGAAAAGCAGTCCTACTAAAATAAATTACGTAAAGTTCTGAAATCAACATCACTTCTGAGGCAACCTTCCCGAGACCTCTTGGATTCCTTCCTTCTCTGAAGCACCTTTTAAGTTGTATGGTTGTAAGAATAACTTTAACTATAGAAGCTATATGCATCTTTTAAGAATCACATTTTGATGATTATAAAAATTTATCTATTATACAACATAGGTCCAGCTACACTGAAAAAATTACACCGCTTATTGAAATACATTTCATTTTAGAAACAGACTACTAAATAGGTCTATACAAAAAACTCTAAAATAATTTCTGTAGTAAAATAAAGAGTGTGTTAGGAGAGCTACACAAACAAGAATTTTTTTGTCTTTCTCTATAATGCTCAAATATACTGTGATACGTGGCTGGCTCACTCCATAGCCGGCACCAAAAGCTGAAAAGAATTCATTACGATACACAGTGATACAATTAATGCTCTGTATTAATCTCACAGCCTTTCCGATTAGTACAAAGAAAACCAGGCCTATCTCCTCTTTGAGGAGAAGTCCAGGATATAAAAGCAAGCATACCTCATCAGCTGATATGAAATTATAAAATTCCACAAGTCTCAGTATCTGAAATTTATAAAAGTCACTAGTAAAACGCAAATTGGGTTTAGGTCCTGTTGGTTCCCAGGTTCAAATGACCACTGTTGATCCAAAAGAGAATTTCCTTGTTTGTTAAATGATTCAAGAGAAAATTAGGACTGTCTGCTGGGGCTGAGAGAGAGACAAAGATCCTCACCAACTGACCCTCTGTACTTCCACGAGAGCATGTTTCCATGTGCATAAAATGGGAAAATAGCTGGCAGGAAGCAAAGATGCTAGTGGTGCTGTGCTGAACTGTTTTTTTCTGCCAGGTGCCGCAGAAAGTTGTCCTCACCCTGGCCTCTGTGATTTAAAGGCTCACTCTTAAAAAGAGCTGGAGGAGGGGGCAGATGAGGAACCGGGGGGACAGGAAGATGATGCGGATGGTGAGGATGAGGATGTAGGTGAAGGTGTGAATATGGGTGGGGAATGGGGCGCGGAGGAAGTGTGCTCACTGGGTTCAGGTTGATAGGCGGGGTTGGGGTTGTGGGTGCATTCACCGCAGCAGGGACTGTGGTGACAGGAGAAGTCGTGGACAGCGGGATCTGGACAGCGGATGACACATTCACGGGGCTGGTGACACGGAAGCACTTCTCCTTGTGTGCCTTGAGCATGTTGGAGAAGCGGAATCGCTGACCGCACACGTCACATGGGTAGGGCTTCTCCCCTGTGTGAGTTCTGCGATGTCTCTTCATGTTTGGGCGGCTGGTGAAGCTTTTCCCACAGATTTCACAGATAAAAGGCTTCTCTCCTGCAGAACACAGATACAGCAATCAGCCAGGCCCAGAACAGCTGCTAGAAATTACTTCAACTATTCAGTTATACTCAATACTTCAATTATTACAAAAATCTACTCTGACAGCTACCTACAAAGCCTAAAAAAGCAGCCCATAGAGATACAGATATTCCATAGAAGTCGTCTTTTTTTTTAATACAACTTTCTTACCTTCAGATCTGGAGGCATGAGAAAATTTTATTATAAGGCTTTTGGCAAGAAGTTTCTTCCAACCAAAACAACAAGGAAATAAGCCTAACCTCTCATTTTCTCCCACTATGAACCACCTGACTATAGACAGCTCTTTTGTTGTAACTGTAGGTTAAGGTATTAACCTCTCTCTTCTGATTTATCTTGGATGGACAGCAGTTTTGATTACAAGTTCCAAGAGAAGTAACAGAAATGAAAGTGTAGGCATGTTTTGTGTCCTGGAATTATTTGTACTTTAAGTTCTTACCAGTGTGTGTTTTCATGTGCTCATCAAAGTACTGCTTCATGTTGAAGTCTTTGCCACACCACTGACACATGAACTGTTTGTGCCCAATGTGGATGCTCATGTGGGAACGCAGCTGGTACTTGTACTGAAACCTCTCATCGCAATTCTGCAAGACAGACAGCAAACAGGATATTGGGGCACAGCACATGAGGAAGGCAGGCAGCTGGGGGAAGGCATTTGAGGGTATTGGGTGAAGGAAACAAAAGAATAGGACCCTCACACTCTGCTAACATGGAGTTTAAGTTATCTAACAAGAGCACGATTTGGTCTCCAGTAAGAGTTCTGTTGGCATGGGAAGATTGGCGAGGAGGATGAACAGTCACAACCTTTAGCTGAGAGAGCTGTTGGCAAAAGCCTGGTAGCAACACTGTTATGCCAGCAGAAGAGTTGCTTCTGTTGGCTTGGTGTGGCATTTGGAAGGTTTGCAGCGGTGCCTGCGGATCTATGAGGAGTGTCCACTAGAGGACACTACGTGCCCAGGAAAACCAGCGGTAGCTCTGCTCGTTTTCCCCAAAACCAGACCATTTTCCACCTCCTATCTACCAGTTCAGTATGAAGTTATTTCTCTCCCAAGAAGCCTTATCTCCAAGGCTGCTGTAGTGGCAGCGCTGCCCATGCTGCTCTGTGTCCTGCAGCAGCCGTGCTCCGCTCCCCGGGAGTACGAACTGCTGAGGAATCAGGAAGGGCTCCACACCCTCCATCATGTGATGGCCACCACCATCCCCATCACGATGGACACCCCATCTGCACCACAAATATGACTGCATAAGTCCATCCTGTGCGGTCTCCTTCCCCGCAACAGACATGGAGCTACAAATTAGAAAGATCCATCACTAATTCTGAATTTTATATTACTAATTCTGTATCTGCTCCTACACCCAAGTCTTTTAAAAGTGCTGCCTCACCTCACATCTGAAAGGTTTCTCTCCAGAATGCTGTAGGGAATGGACTTTGAGGGACATGCTGCGCTTGAACGATTTTCCACAGGTTTCACATGTAAATGGCATGTCCTTTGTATGTGCTGCAACAAAACATTACATTAGGGTTAATAAGCTGTGAGTTCTTCCTCCAGAATTCTTTAATTTTACGGAGGAGTAAAATGATCAGAACTGCACAGCTGATGTACATATATACACATACATACATGCATACCCAGGCATATTTTATTTGTTGTCAGTAATAAAATCACAACTTTTAGCTACAGCTAAAGCTCATATGACTAAATTCCCCCCCACCTTTATTCTCCAAAACCAACAATTAAAAGTCGAGAAACACACAAACTGAGGCAGAACCAACAGAAGCACCAATGAATAACTCACCAACCATATGTTTCCGCACATGGGCCATGGTGTAGAACTTCTTTTCACAAATCTCACAGGAGAATTTCTTTTCTGCATATCCGTGGACAATCTTGATATGTTCATGGAGGGACCAGAGCTTCTTGAATGACTTGTTACAGGAAACGCACTGAATGAGGGCAACAGACACAAGGAAGATTAAAAATCAGAAAGATTCACTGACTCGAGTTTGGGGGGCCAAGTATTTTCTCTTTCTCTCTTGCATAAGAAAAAAGAAACTTCAGCTCACATTTACCGCTTTACTGTTGAAAAACACACTAAGCAAAGCCTACAAGACAAATCAGGTAGGATTAGAGAGCGTTTTAGCACAGTGCATTTTTTTGCCATCTGCCCAAGTCTGAGGAGCACCACAGCTATTGCACTAACCTATTTTCTATGCACAAGATGTATAATTGGATGCAGCTGGAAGCTGACACCACCAAGCCACCCTGAGACCCAACTATGTGTCCCCCTTAAAAGTTTCTTTCATATTCCAGCACTTCATTTATATAGATCAGCAGTAGTGCAGATTCAAACTGATGATACGCAAACCATGTTTTAATCTCATCCCACAACTCCTGTGAAACATCCAGAAAGTCAGTGATTAGCAGGATCCACAGGCTTCCATGCACCTCTTGTTTTCAAGAGAGTTCTTGCTAAAGACTTTTTAAAAATCCTTGTACAATTCTGAAAAATCCCAAAATAATTCACTTAGGTGTGAAACTTGATAGGAGCAGTATAAGTGAGGATACCAAGTCATTTTTATCTTTGAAGTGAAGAGGAAGGAATTCTCATTTACTGTTCTTGCTGGCTGTTGAGATGTTTGGGTTTTCTGGGGGTACATCTCCACTTTTCTGCCTGTGAAGCACCCTCCTCTCCCAAAGTAAGGCCAGCTCTATGCCATTCACTGAAGATTTAACAGATCTGTGCCTTCCATCAGCTTGAGCTGTTCCTCCTCTGCCCAGGGAAGTTATGCTGTTTCCACATGGCCGGGAACACCACTCACCATGCTGACTCCAAGAAGATCCTTTGCCTTTGAAAGTACCTACTTGGAGACGTGCCAAACTGTAGTCCATGGGGGAAAAACCCTAGAGAGTGAAGTAAGGCTAAAAAAAAAAAATGATCAAAAAAATCTGTTTTCATTAGTTTTCACCTGAGAGGAGCCAGCCATGGTGATCAGCTCAATTACTGCTTGCATAATGAAGCCATTCAGGGTGTTTCCATACAAAGATCCATATCCCCAATGACATATTAAACCCTACATTAATGTAAAGCTTTTATATCCCCTTACTAAAATAAATAAATAAAACTGCAAGCAACTGTAAAGCACACTCCAAATGTTAGGACGGACAAAAATAATTGCTGAATATATGCTTATAAGGAGTACCTGAAGATGACTAGCACTGCTTCTGGTAGAGGGAATCCTTGGAAGAATTTTTGGATTTGATGCTTCTGGTACTAGACATAATTTCGTCTTTTCTTGTTACATTTGGACAATGCAATGTAAGTGATTATCTACAGCATGTACTTTTGCACTGGTAGATTAACATCAGCCCAGCCAGTGTAGCTACGTTGCTGCACTGCAGCATAGAACTTTCCTTGTTCTGCTGAAATATAGATGCCTACAGCATAGAGAAAACAGGAGTTTTCTGCTTGCATGGCCATTACTCAGCAGCCTCTAGGTCTCTAACCGGCCCAAAAGAATTACAATTACAGAAACAACCAGCTAGTGGTACATGAATATAAAGTGCTGTGCATCCAGATATATCATGGTGGTAACAGGAATTCACAGTGGGGCAGCCACCCAAGCACCAAGCACAGACAAGGCTTCTATTTCATACACATTTCAAAAAAGCCTTCAAACTTTCTTTGCAATGGGCTCTTAGTGAAATCTTTTATTCTGAAACACTAGGTGCAGTCATTGATTTACCACCTAACTCAAAGCTTCATTACAGATGCTTCTTCATTCTGTCACATGTATTCAATCTATTTAAAAATTCCTGCTTAATGTCATAAGATACCATGTGGCTACTAACAAGTCCTTAGGATGGCAGGGCATTTCCTTAAAAACACCGTTAAATGTTCTCTGCCACACTAAAGTTTTGACATATGTACTTCAAAAACTGCAGGGATATTTTTCAGTTCTTTGGCAGAAATGAGGGCATACTGAAATGTTTCTACATTTTTCTAGCTAAGCTCAAGACTCAGTATTTTACACTCCTTTCTTTAACCTTCTTCCCATGAGTTGAAACCTAAGGGAAAATAGTGCAGTGATAACACAGAGCTGCATTTAAACTGCTCTGCAAAGAGAAATTGCAATAAATAGTTCAACTGTCCCTCACAACAGCAGGGACTGAATACCAATTCAGTTTAGTATTTTCAACAACCAAACAAACAAAAATCTTAAATTCTTCTGGTAAATCTCATTGGATAGACCCAAAACACGTGTTGCCTTCCACTCGCTGAACACTTGAATTGCACGGAGAATGACCTCAACACACTTCATCCCAGCAGTGGGATTATTTCAGAAGTAGGTGGCAACACTGTGCCTGGTTTAACAAGGCAACAAAGCACATCCAAATCGCCAGATAAAACACCAGTTCCCCCAGTTACATGAGAACACAGATGCCTATTAGCAAAGTACAAACCACAGATGAATCAGAAACTCTGAAACTCTTTCCACCATTACATTTAAAATGGTTCTATTACAACACAGGCTCCCATTGTTGGATAAAATTAAAAGCCGCAAATCTTCTGCTGAGAAAGACCAGAGACCTTTATACTATCAGTGAGATTTATTGAGCTTTTTTCCACTGGGGACAGGGCAGGCTCATGAATGTATTTAGTCTGTGAGTTCATACACTTACATACCCATCCATGAACACTACTGTAAATTACTTTCATGCAGTTGTCGCTATAGGATAAACAAGTTGCATTTGACACAAATTTAAATTCTGACTTCACTAGTTGCTCTCTCACCTGCTTGCCTCACCAGCGTTTTGCAGCTTTCTAACACCAGCAACACATTATAATTTTGTTCTCCCTTGAAACTTTACCTGGACATACTATGTGACACAACTTTGAACTTTAAAGCTAATGATAAGTTGCAAGTGCTCAGCACCTGAAGAAATAGGCTTTATGCTGTCAAAGTACTTCCCAGCATCTGCACTTGTTTTCAGGCCAGTTATTCTCAAGTCTAACATGTTAAAAGTAACTTTTTGTTTTTCCCAATGTGTGGTTAAATATTAGAATAACTGCTAAAGCAGAAAGCAGTTGTGCACTCTGTTCCCTACAATTTAATTCTTCTGGAGACACCAAAAAGTGTTGATATGTAGAGACAAGGTCTTGGTCAGAACCTGGTCTGCGTAAGAGATTTCCCCCTCTGAAGTGTCCACTAGCTGTATCCAGGGCACAACAGAAGGTGTGGAAATCTGGCAAGCAGGTGAGCAAACCTACCTGGATATTTTTTTCACAGTCTGTTTGCTGGTGAAGGGACAGCTCACTTTCTAGAACAAATTTCTTCCCACATTTGTCGCAGATCTGCATGCGCCTGTGAGTGACGTTCATGTGCTTCTCCAGGTACCAGCGTGTGTTAAACACCCTGGGGCACTTCTCACAGGTTAAAGTCTCCTTCTCTTCACACTTTGATTTCTGCACAGGTGCCTTGGGCTCCTTTGCAGCTTTCTTCTTACGCTTGGGGGGCTCCACACTCTTTCTACGACCCCTTGTAGTTCTGGGTGATGGGGAAGTGGTGGCTGCTGCAGCCGAGGCAGCTCTCCTTGTTCTCCTTTGTGCAACACTAACTTTTTCCACTCTTTTCTCTTTTTTCTTCTGCCTCTCATTTTCCTCATCATCATTACTTTCTTCAGTGGCCTCTTCCCCACTGTCACCCTCCTCTTCCTCACTGCTGGTCTTAAGAACAGCAGTCTCTTTGGACTGGGAGGGGACACCCTTCTCCCCTTTTGACACATTTAATGTTTGGTTGTTAAGGTTTACCTCTACTATAATTTGCTCCCTTTTGTAAGTCACTTCATCTTCCTCCTCTTCCTCCTCCTCAGAGTCGTCAGAGTTTTCTCTGTCTTCTTTCACAGCCCGGACCTCTCCTACTGATCTGTTCTCCCTGAAATACGGCTGCTCCTCTCTCTCATGGAGATGGGGTTTACTCATTTTGCTGTCCACCAACACTGAGTAGGGACTTCCTGACTCTCTCTTGTATACTTTGGTGGACAGATCAAGTTCCTGGCTGGCACCATGATAAAACGTGGGTGGCACTTGACCACGGCGACTGTCCTCTTGTGCCATCCCTGCTACGTGCGCAGCACAGTTTTCAACCAACTGTTGGCAAGAATTGGCTGTCTGACTCATTTGGGGGGCCCTGATTCATTGAGCACCTTTAATCCCAGAAAACCAAGCAAGCAGCTTTAAATTGGGATGGGCTGTCAAGACTGACGCCTGTTCCATCTACACAGAATTAACAAAATAGGATTCTCTGGTGGTGTTTAGCACAGACGTGTAGGTCTCAATTCTGATATTATGGCAAGAGCAGAGCAGCAGCAATTATTCTTCTGAAGAAAGTTGTCAACGGCCTGTCGAATATTTTATCTACAAGAGACAACATAGAGAAAATGGTCAATTAAAAGAAAAACTAAATCAAAGTACTCACCAAATTTTCTATTTTCAATTTGTAAAATTGACAACACAGGATATACTATCTATGAGCTGTATCTCTTGAGGGGGAAGTGTCCTGTAGCTCTACCTCAAACAAAATAGTTACAAATAAGGTACAAATGCATTCACCCCTTCTGTGGACCAGAACTAGCACTAGAATTTCAACCATCTGTGGTTTTTTTGGACGCCCTAGAGGTCTGCTGGCTCCCAGACTCGGTTCTGTGCCAAAGTCCCCATCAGACAAGGTGCAGAGCATCACAGAAACACCTCTGTACCTGCCAGGAAGGGCCCATCCTCACCCAGAAAGCAGATATATGAAAAAGTTTGTAGAGCAAAAATCCTTCCACTCATGCAGATATGCATGAAGAATTTTAGTGAAAACTTTTCCCACTTGCAGCACCTAATGAGAGCAAGAAAACTGTGTCCAGCGTTTGTTTCCACCTCAGGAATTCCTTTTACAACTCCTGATTTCATTCTTTTGTCTCCCTCTCCCTTCCCCCAGCCTCTTACTCCTCAATGCAGGAGCCAAAGGATATCACACTGGCCCACCTAAACTTCACTTGCACTTATCCAAGATGGAATTTGACCAGGATACTACTACTTCCTCCTGCAAAAAATACCATGTGATCTCCAAAGAATGCAACTAATCAAACTCTCGCATCTATCCATGGAATATGAAAGGCCCTAGGAGAAAACGGATGGATCAAGTAGCTAAATAAGAAGAAAGTCATATTTCCAACTACTGTGGTCAAGAAAGAGCTTGAGGCTGAAATTACAACCTTGGGCGAGGTCCAGAAGGTCTAAAACACTTTCACTCTGCAGAACCACGGTGATTTTCATTATCATTATTATCATTATTGGAGCAGTAACATTAAAAAAAAAAAAAAAAGCAAACAACTGGGAGCAATGTCACAGATGAAGATTTGCATAATAATTGGAGGTGAGAGGCAGGAAGAGTGCCAGGCCTCAGCTGGGCTAGGAAATACGTGAAGACAGGCTGTTAATATTGTCTTGTGAGCGCAAGTAACATTCAGATGGAAAAAAAGAAAGAACAAACTAGTAACTTGTCTGATTACAAGCCAACATTAACAACTCTATACTCAGGAAGACCCTTACAAAGCAGAGAGCCAGGTTTAAAAAAAAAAAAAAAAAAAAAAAAAACTATTACAGTTTTCCTTTAACAAAACTTAATGAATTATTCACAACCCTCCCCAAATCCTGTGTCACAGAGACAGAGATACCTGATTATTTCCTCTGCAGATTAAGCATCTCCCACAAGTTACCTGAGCAATCTGGAAACCTCTCAAAATTCTGCTGTTAATTCACCAGAAAAAGCACAAGATGTGTCATAAAAAGGAAACCTTATTTTTTTCCCCATCCCCTTGAGCTTACTGGATGTTGAAATAGTCTGTTTGCATATATGGCCATCATTTCACCTCTGCACATTTAAGGAATATTCAGTAAACCGCTTGGTATGAACATATTACCACTTCAAAAAAAGAAAACAAAGGGATACCTTCTCAGTTATCAAAACTATTTGGTCTTAAAACCACTTCACTCTGCAGAAACAGTAACCTACTTTCGCTTTGAATACATGGCTTGCTACCCTCAAGGGACCCACAACTTTCCAGCAAGATGATTTAACTGCAAAACAGCGGGTAAAGCAAAGTCCTCCTTGCCCATCTAACACAAACAATGCACTATTTCGCAGGGCTGACAGCTCTGACACAGCGGTTTAAATACTGCCATACAATAAAACAATTTTTTCTTAACTTCCTAAACCCTAAGAATGTAGTTTGGGATTGTTTTTGCAAGTGAATCTACTGTTTCCAAAGCTGCTGAATGACTCAGGCTCACAGAGCATACGCCAGTCCTGCCACGCATGGGAGCAGTGCAGGCTCTAATTAAAACACAAAGAGGATACCCAGTTTCAAAGTAACTTTTGTAGAAGCATAGCAAGACATTACATTTTGAAGAATAACCATATTATGAGCATAAAATGAAGATCTGAGCTCTATGCAACATTTAGTAGTCAGAGATCCTACAAAAGGTATGCAAGCCTATGAATATTAAAGGCTCAAACCCAGCAAGAAAGTGCAAACAACTTGCAGCAAATGTGTAGGTGGAGGAAGCATGTGTATGTGGGAGCTGCATTCCATACAATGCTTTCGCTGCTTCTAAAGAAAAAACACTTTTCTTCATGTTATCCAAACCAAAAATAGAACTAGTTTTCTAGCAAGAAGCACTAAAACAATGACCTGCCCCAGCTTCAATTCAGCAGATGCCGTTGAATCAACAGGGACCGAGCGTAACATACCCAGAAGTTAATGGCTTAAATTATGTCCTTGGTTAATACAACAGAGGGACAAGTTGAAAGTCAGGAAATCTTGCATTTTAGTTTTGGCATCATGGATGTACCCAGAGCTGTTCATCCCTTCTATCTGGATGGGAGCTCCTCCAAATGGAGGGGGGAGAGACTCCTGCTCCACCTCATCTCTTTCTTAGCCAGTTTAATTGCAAAAAGTTCTCACTATCAGCTCTGCAAACTATCAGACACTGAACGAATTCACTTTGCTATAGGTTGGTGAGTCGGGGAGAAGCACTGCAGCCACAAGACTGACTCGCCTACAGGCACAAAGGCAGCACTGTATTGGCTGCTTTCTTGGTTAACATCTGGAAGTTCCCCCTGCTCTTCCCAGATAGCCGTAAGGGCTAGAGAATTACTTAAAAATAAATCCATGTGCAAATTCACACATTAGTGGCATCTGCTAGGGTAAATTTTATGTATACCAAAAGGAAAAAGAGAAGGAAAGGTAATGGGGTCCCGCACCTCACCTACATCCTGCACAAAAAAGTAAATACTATAAAGAAGGAAAAAATAGAAAATTACAATAGTCAATGTCCAGCATTAAGAATGCAATAGTTTATTCACAATCTACAATTATTTTCTTTTCTTGCTGCAATACAACCTTCCACAACAGAAACAGGATGTCATTTTTAGCTATAAGCCACTCGTACTGGATTCCCTTTCCAGCTTGGCAGTCAGAAGTGGGCTCAACTTTAATATAGCTCCCAAGACACCAAGCCAAAATTATTCTCCAAAAAGCATACAGCCCTAACATGTAGGGTAATGCGAGTCTCCGATAACACTACGGCACTCAAATAATACACATGGCAGAACATGCAGGTGCATAAGAATCATTTACACACCTTCCTCGCAGCATGGGAGCTGACCTTCAAACACAAGGCAACCCCTCAAGATTTGATTTTTTTTCCCCCTCTTCAGTTTAAAAACAGAAAAATCTCAGTCTAACAACAGCTTTTCAGTGATACAATCAAGAGGCATTGTGTGACATGAATAGGTTTCCACTCTGCCATCTAGGCATAAAGCCCACTATATATTACATTGAGTTGAAGGGGAAGATTTTAAAGAAAAGATTATCTTGCAGTACACAACTTTATTCTCCATAAAACAAGATTTCTCTCTAGCTACAGTTAGGAAAGCACCACTCACAAGTAGGAAAGAAAAATGACTGCCTTATAATTAAAGGCAATGGTATTCTGTGTATGCATTAACAATTTGAAGTCATTAAGGATCTTGGATGTCTTTTGGTTGGAAGCTACAATTCAGCAGCTGTGTTAAGTCCTGGGGCAAACAGATTTACATGCAGTTTACAAGCAGTGAAACAGCCATGTATATAAATAAACCATTTACATTATTTAAGATACAATTTCCAATTAGTCAAGTATTTGTTCAAGAAACTGCCTTCAGAACAAGGAATAAGGCAGTGGTAGCAGGTTGCGAGGATTTAAAATTAATTTAACACAGGTCCAGCATTATGCCAGTATATTCTGACAGGACATTCTGAACAGTAAGCAAATTGCTATTTGAAATTAGAGACAGATTCCCAAAGTCCAGATCAAAATCAACTCCTTAAGTAGAAATTTCTAGCAGAACTAAACTCTGAGTACAGCTCAATCCTTTCCAAATGGCAACAACATGCAAAATAAAACACTTTCACATCTATTAGTCACTTATATGGACAAAGAAAAGAACAGCAGACCTATGATAAGCTGGCACATTTTTGTTTGGAAAGGTTAATAAGAGAATGCATCATTCTGATGGCTGGAAACCTAGAGGTAAGTGGGAGTGTGACTTTTTCACTGAGGTTTTCTGTTAATTTTTTGCTCACCTCCACCAAATATCAGCAATTCATACTAACTGCTTTTACCCCTTAATCAATTTACAGTCATTGATTTTACACAGTGGAACACACAATGGAAATAAAAGGACATGCATCAGATAAATGCATTTCTTTGTGGATTTCACAGATATAACATGGTCTTAGTTATTCTACCCAATACAACCAAGTTTTGCAGTATTTTTCCTAAAAACAACAAAATTTTAAGGACTTTTCACAGTAGCTCAGCACTGTGAAATCCTTAAGCAACAAGGCTGCTTTTTCTGGGAATTCTGAATAGCTTATTATGAAGGAAATGCTGTGGATGTAGCTTGAAACTACCCAGTGGTCGGCTAAGAACATTGCAGCCACTGACATTTCAATCCATGAGCAGAATTTCAGAGCATATCAAAAAAAATTTCAACACGCACAGTCTGAAGAACAGGTGCATGAAACGGAATAGTGCCCAGGCATAGCGAGTGTCAATTAGTGGCAAAATGCATCTGGTGCAAGTTACATCATGCCAGCGGAGAGTAATTGGGACGATAACATCATCGTACAATCACTCCTTTCTTGTGTATCTCAGCTGCTTTATGGGCAAGAAAACCTGAAAATATGTTCTTAAGTGGTGAAGTTCTCTCTGAAGACAGAGACACAGCCAGGATGTCTTCCTGGCTTTTGCATTTCTATGGAGAAGTACTTAAGTCCCCCTTTGCTGGGGTAAAAGCGGGATGAAAAGACTGAATGCAACCAACAGCCTATTCTGTTATCTGCTGGGTGTCAAGGGACAGCTTGTAATACCCACCTAAGAGATGGTATCTATTCTAGGTTCACCGCTTAGGAGAGCGATAAAGGAAAGTAGAGAGGAGTAATCCCATCTACTGTATCGGAAAGCCAATTTCATGCAGCTGACACAAACTTTGGGAATACAGTCTAACAGGGCCAGATGATTTTCAGAAAGAGCATTCACAATCAAATTCCAGAAACTGTTCTGTGACAATAGAATAATGCTCTTCTCCCCCCACAATGAGCTCAAAAGAAAAAAAAACTGAAACAGATTTTTCCATCAATTCATACAATAAGTTATATATCAGATGGCCCTTGGCACTGTGGCTTGTATTTTGGTGAAATGAAAGGTATGTTGCATTTGGGCATCTCTGTCTCAAACGGAATAGTCATGGCACAGCTAAGCAAACTGATACGCACATTAAAACACCAATGACACTGGCAAAAACTGGAAATATTGCAGAGAGTCTTGGCAGGGAAACAAAAGACTGGAGATGAAGAAATTGTGTCCCGTTCTCAATGTAAAGGTCTGGGCTAGAAGGACATTTAATGGGTATGAAAGCTTGAATATAAAAGTGCAAAACCCAGACTTTCAGTTATTTTTCTTGACAATTCCTAAAATAATCTATGTTACGTGTTCTGCTAACTCAACAGGCAATATATTTTGCCTGTATGGAACTGGCTATTTGCCTGTATTTAACATCCTCATGGAAAAATGAAAAGAAATGTATTTCTAAGTCCAGAAAATGCCTTCTATAAAACTCTGCACCTAAAACATAAAGATTAGAATAAAGAACCTTCAGGATTAAAAAAAAAACCAAAAACAAAAAAACCCCACTTCAGGCTTTTTCTCTCCCTGTTTCTTAATATTATTTGGCTATATCTAGAAAGTTGTTCTGAGGGACAAAGGCTTTCAAACCAGTGCTTTCCAGAACTGGAAATCTGGATTTTTTTCAAGCATTATCTCCACAGAAAATAGTTAAGATGTTGCCATTGCAGATTTCAGCAGTATTATAATCCCTTGCCTTTTGCAATAAGCAAGAGGTTTTCTATTGGCTATGAAATTAGCTTCAGATACGACAGCCATAAACCCCAACATTTTATTTTACTAGGCAAAATCATCATGAAATAAGTTCTATGACATATCATATACTTTCATTAAAAGCCTAAGCCTCTCCTCCTGTCTCAAACATGTTTAGCAAACAGCAGAAGGTATCACTCACAGTTAAACAGTTGCAACCAAACTGGAAACCTCCTCATACCCAAATCTATTCTGTCATGACTTGTTTCTTTCAATACAAAAAACTGAAAGCAAGATTCAACCAGGAGTGGTTATCACTCAACAGTCACGGTCAGCAATCCCATACAAATACCTAGCTTTTACATTAATTAGCCTTCTGTAATTGCTTGACACTTTAAAGACAAATATATGAAGAAAATAAAAAGGATTTGACTGCATTAACAGATTATCTGTCCTGTTGAATTTGTACATTCATCAGAACCCATGTCAGGAGTTCACGGAACAACCCACTCGCTCAGTGCTAAAGGACAATTGTTTCACCCATTAGCCTACTCCTCTCCTCAAATCCCTTTTTTTGCTTGTTTGCTTTTTGTTCAGATGCAAGACTCCTCTCTCCAAATGCCTGCTTTCATCACTCGCTGCTTGCACTCCTTGAAGACTAGTAGAAACAGCCCTAAGATTTTAAACTGTTCATTTATTTCCTTGCCTGCAATGACACTTTTTATTAAACATTACTAACTTACTGTAAATGATTGTACTAACAATATAGCCTCCATAAGGTCATATGAAAACACAGAGGAAATCTGTCATCAAAGATCTGCACTTTTGCTTTCCAAAGTTAACATTTCTCCTACCGGAGTGCGAGGGGCAGAAAACAGGGCAGTGGATGTGTAACTGTGTCTTTGCATACATATATTGGGATCAGTTGAGAGATGGAGAAAAAGTACAAACAGCCTGTCCACAAAACAGAATTTGCAGGTATAACATATATATATATATATATAGCAGTCTTTTATACACACATATATATATAAATGTATATATATATATATACACATTTACATGTATATATATATACACATGTGTATATATATATATATACGTATAAAAGACTGCTAAATATTTTGGAACTTGGCTCAGTGTGGAATGTAGCAGGAGAAAAAAAAACAGTTTAAATAGGAAAATCTTCTCAGGCTTCATAGAAGTATGAACTGTATCTCTCTAAAAAAAGTTTCTTCTCCTATCATTGGAATGGGTTTACAGGTATGTTCAAAATCCTCTCATTTTTTCATCTACAGCTCTTTACACACTAGGTAATTTTGACTCTGAGAACAGTAACAAGTTTCTAAGACCCCCGCATAGCAACAAAAGCGCACTTGCAGTAGGAGTACTAGTGACAAGCCTGACTCTCTGCTCTCATATTGGTAAATCCTGAGCTGATGGAGAATGAGCAGAAAAAAAATTCCTTTCCTTACCTGGACTTCACCCAATAGCCCCTTCTCTCTAACTGCTCACAAAAGTACATCTGCATTTGCCTGGAGCCTTAGTTTTATAACTGCTAGCAGTTCTTAACTATTAAAAATCCCTAAACACCGCTCAGATCAACTCAGTCAAACCTGTGGTTAATACAAAGACAAAAGGACAAATCACCAGCAGAACCGCAGTCTGGAATTATTACTGAGAAGCTGAAGTAATCTCATGTTGACAAAGTCTAAATGTGACACTGCTAAACCTACCCTCTTGTACCCGCTTCTCCTCACACAATGTCGCAACGCTCCTATAAACCCTGAATAACCACTCTACACAGCAGCTTATACTACAAATCACTGTTTGGAACTACTGAATTTTCTGTAACATTTTATGTTGCATGTTGTATGTTTTAAAAATGTCATGTAAACTTTTGAAAAAAGACAGAAAAAAAACATCAGTCTTCCTTTGACAGTATTTATGTAATTTAACAGAACACGCTTAGTGAAGCACAGAAACTCAGCAGCTTCCGAGAAATGCTATCCAAATAATAATATGTCTCCAGAAACCTCTGCTTGCACAAATTCTGCCTTTGCAGGTATAAACTATATTGAGTGATACTAAGGTTAGATGCAGAAATCTAATTCTGTTTAGTGTTTCTATATATTCATCGGACTGTACGATCCTGACATCCTCTGCACCTCCATGGTGGCTTACCCCAGCCTGCCCATGTGTTTGATGGATGCAGTTCTTAAAAGCAAAAGCAAACTCTCTTTGCTGATATGGCAGATTGCATTCCCATTTTTTCCCACCCTACTAATTTATTATGCAACTACGAATACTTTATCTCTGGTCTGTATTTGAGTTTCTTCCTGGACAAAGCGAGGATAATAATCAGTTAAGGCCAATGTTATTTGTTCAATTTAATCAGATCTAATTCCATGTGGTGGCCAGGGAGGGAATGCTCTTTCCCTATTTATGTGCCAGCACTGGCATTCCTGGGGTTGCATGGAGCTGCCTTGAGAAATCAGTCTGCCTGAAGAATAATCTTTCCTTGGGATTAATTTTCAGCTGGATCAGTTCTCTGAACCAGCTCCCTGAATGCTACTGCCTGTTACAGGATTTGGCTTCCTGAAATTCTTCCTTCCTTGTTCTACAGGTATATTCCAACTTTCAACTTCTGTAAAACAGCAATGCAAGAGAACCAGAAGCAGGACAACAGTTTGCTGAACAAATCTGAAGAAGATGCGGAAGAATTCGGGTTGAGAAGAATCTCAACTGTGTTTTTCACCTACAAATAAAGACTGAAAAGAAGAAAAGTATCTACCAGCAGCAGAAATGTTTAACTTCATCTTATCTGGATTTGTAGTGCTGGGAGTGCGGGAGAAGACAAGTCCGTTCTACACAGGAGAGATTATGTTAAATGATCTCAGAGCATCTTAAGTAGGCTAGGTTATTTATTAAAGATTCATAGAATGCAGGTGACTTCCCCAATAAATTTGCAGGTTAGAGGAAAAGCAAGGACACAAATTCACAAAAGGAAGAAAAAAGAAAAAAGCAGACTCATCTAAGAAAGAAGTTCAGGGAAGGCAGTAGAAAATATATTAATTTTGCTTTATTTTAAGAAGGAGGATAAGATAAGGGGATACCAAACTGGAAAACAGAAAGAAATTAGGAGCTACAACAGGAAAGCAGAAGAACTGGAATGAGTTTAGAGTGGTTCAACTGAAAGCAGAACTATGCAACAAGGCATATGTTAAAACAAAACTGCCTGGCAAAAAGTTGCCATTAAAACTCAGCATGTAATTCTTCTCGGACTTTATAACTGTAGTCAGCATGGCATTTCACTCAGAGATTTCATCCTGCATCTAGTAAGTGTGAAATGAATGATTCAAGACACACATATTGCAATAAAGCAAACTAGATATTCACAGCACTCATTTTCCCTATTATGTGACATGGGCGATGACGATTTATCAGGATACATTCCAGCTTCAGCCTAAGACCTCAGAAGTCACTTCTATATCCCACAACTCATATTTTCATAATTTCAAACCTACCACTGTCACATTGCATTAAGTAACAATCCCAATGCAAGTCCATAAAAAAGTGGCATGCAGCAAAACACTGGAAATCTAAGCACAGTGTTACTGTTGCTGTGTGTGACTGATAGTATCTGCTATAGGTTACTGGACAAATTTAGAGCAATCAGGCTTTTAGTTAGAAATAATCTGCCTTCTACCATTAAAATTCAGTTGTCACTGTATGTAATTTGTTTCCAGACATCACTATTAAGACACATTCCATAATTCCCCTTTCATCTCATAAGCACTAAAAAAGGCTTAAATAAGCATGACTTGCAAGTAAGTGTGGAGTTCAGAACAGATTTGGACTGTTTGCCACACGACTAACAAGCCATAGGAAAAGCAAAGTTCTAGTTCGCTTTCTGCACCTGCGAGATTTAGCTATGCTCCAAGTCAAATATTTGCAACTTTTTTTTTTTTTTGTGTACAGCACTCCCATAAAAGAAGGTATGTGGATCAATGGATGCTTGTCTGTAAATTTTCAACTATAAAACTTTCTGCTTGTAAAAAAGGAAAAGCACCAACTCTATCCTACCAGGCCATCTGCCCTCATAGTGGTACCACAAATACTCCTCCAAAACTTCACCTGGAAAACTTTCCATTTGCTTGTATTTAGTATCTGGGACAGAACGAAATGGCTTCACAGGTCTCATCTCCAATGCTCCGATGGTATCTTCAAGCAGGCTCACTCTGTAGCACACTTGTCTTTCACACCGTGTTTCTAAAAATCACTTTTCCACTACCAGAATCAAGTTTAAGAACTTCAAAATATACCAACAAGGGAGGGATAGAGCACAAAAGTGCTGCTAGTTGCTTAGCATAGCTAAATGTTTCTTTTGAGTGAAAACTACTAGTCTGAAACCTCCTCAGGGAAGGGTGTCTGAAAGTGTCAAGGAAACTAAGGCAAGCTGCTTGTGTTAATGAGTTTAAGCTGCTGGCACCAGAGCTACTGCCAAGAGTTTCACTCCCCGTGCAATTGTTTTTCAGGAGGGAGGAGCAATTAAAAAAAAAAAAAAAAAAAAAAAAAGGCAATTTAAGATCTCTTGGAAAAATTAAGCGCTTACAAAGCTAATTTGAAAATTAGGTATGACAAGCTTGGGTTGTAAGGTACATTTGAACTGAACTCAGAAAAACTGCTTGTTTTGTTTTACTAGTTGCATGATCTACATGAATTTTACTTAAGAGTTGTAAGCAAAACCCATCCTCCTCCCCAAATACTGAAAACAAAGATCCTGCAAAGGCCTAAAATGGTATATAACTCATACTGACTTACTTAAAAGGACATATGTTTAAATGGTCTACAACTTCAAGAAGAAGTCATATTTTAATTAAAAGTGTTCCTAAGGATATAAAATTTGCCAGTTAGAGACAAAATATCCTGTTATGATAACAGAGAACACTTAAGATTTTTAGTGCACGAAAGGAGTTACTGCCAAGTCCTTAAATAGGTAAGCCTAATATTTATAAAGGAAATGGTTGGAAACAAGGCACCTACAGAAAGAACAGGTAGTTTTGGAGCATCCTTTGCAATAATTTTAAAAAATACAGACCCTTGTAGAGAACATTTTTTAAATAATTCAGCCATGTTCAATGTATTAAGGATGGTATCATTAACACAGTTGAGAGGCAGATACTATCTTTAGATATTTGAAGTGCCTAATCTCTCTTAATAAAGCAACCTCACATTAAAAAGAAAAAACATACATTTTTGACCTGCAAGAGGCCCCCTCCTAAACTTTAAGATTCTGAAAAGACAGAAAGCAAGGAATAAGCAACATAAATTAAAAATGTTTCCAGAAAAGTCACACACTTTTAAAATTTACTTCATTTTGCACTTGGAAGCCAAGATCTGGATCGCATAGGGACATGCTGTTTTGCAGCAGAACATACTGTAGCATGATCAGCTGCTGCATACTGCTGGAATTTAACCAAGTGAATGGTTTTAATACAGCAATGAACCACAGATCCAGGTTTTGACAGAACCTATCAATCTTCTCAACTGGTTTGCACTTTCTTCCAATTACGCTTGTCTTTTTTTGTTGGGTGAAAAACAAATCTATTCCTTGATAAGGCATATTGTAGCGTGCTGCGTAGAAATAGGTCACTGATGATGAGCAGTTTTGCAATCACCTTGAACACAGCCATGCCCATCTCATATACGCTACTGGTACACCTACCACGCTTCCATTAGGCACCGAGAGAAAAAACACGCTATCAAAAATGAGAGGAGCTTGTTTACTGAAAATCTCCCTGATATCTAGTAGCACAAAGTCAGAGGACTCTTCCCGAGTCCTTCTTGTACAGGCATCCCACATTGTAGGTGGGACAGCACTATACAACTATATTCAACATATAAATATCCTGCAAGTAATTTCTTGTGCATATAAATTCTGTCTTCAGATGCAATTGCATATCACAATCTGAAATTTCTTATTCTACTGCCCTAACAATAAGCGCAAAAACAAAATAACCTGATATCCTGCACTCACAACCAAACGTGACAAACTGCTTTTGTAACTTAGCTCGTATATAACTAAACACGTATACAAAAGTGCTAGGAACTCAACCTTCAGGAAACAGCAGGCAAAGTTGTTGTGTACCAGCATTAAACAAGAAAACCATAATCAATGAAGTCCTCTAAATCAAATCAACAAGAACCTAAAATGCCACCAAAATGTTTCGATCATGTAAATATTTTGCTGTACTACAAATTACACTCCCCCCCAAATTTACTGATTTTTCCAAATAAAACAGAGCTCGGCTACCACAAATAAACGCTGTAGTACCTCTAAACACTCGATTCGCCAAGTAGTAGTTAAAATTATAAATAAAAACTTAAGTCTCCAATCTCCTGTTACATACAATAGTTAGGCATAAAAATAAAAAGCTTCCTAATTTTGCACTTGACTTTCAAACACACACGCTGCCTGAAAAAGCTTTCAAAATGTCTATCTCCTAAGACAGGTTTACACTACAAGTTTATGCTGCATCTCAAAGTGACTATCAACACCTGAATTTGAATGCCTGCTGCCTGGGGCAGGTACTGGGCTCTTCATTCATTCCGCACCACAACCGTACTGCAAGCGCTGGATAAATGGGTATAAAGCACAAAAATAAAGTGTATCTTAGGTACAGGCAAAAAGGGAGTTGCAGATAAACACTGATGATGATGCTAAACCCATGTAAAGGAGGTAAATTATGCCACCTTGTGAAGCAACTGATGCTTTTCATATCAGATTTTCCAGTAATGCTGTCTTTTTGCCATAATGGTGTGTCTATAGAGAAATATCCACACATGCTGTTAACGTGTAGCAGGCACAGGCCACAGAGCATACAAGGCAAGTGGGGACACGCAGGTCATCGAGCTGGGCACATTCTGCACGGGGTAGCACCAAGGTGGCCCCTTCCAAGGCAACGCTTGTGCATGGTGTCCACGCAGGCACTTTCCCCTGCGCGGCCCTCACGGCGCGTGTGCTGCTGTCAACAAAGCACATGCCGATGCCAGAACAATACAGCTCAGGTCATTCCCCTCAAAAGATAAAAAGGCGCCTTCCTCGCAGCCTCAATGCCAACAGGACTCTCCTCGCTCGCACCATGTCGCAGGAGATGCTGAAAGCCAGCCGGGATGAGGGGAGATGCTTCTCCGGGGCCAAAGGGGAACACTAGCCTGGAGCGCATCCCTGCAGCCCAACTGGACCTGTGCCAAGCTGGCCGCAGGGACTAAAGTTGTGAGAAAATGAGACAGTACAAAATAACCCGCCAGGACCCGCCCCCCCCCCCCAAAATAACCGCGAGAGAATCACCACAGGCAACAAGACACCATCCTGAGGGGAGAAGAGGTCCCCAACGTGCACCTAGACCCCGAGTTTGCCAGGCGGATGTCACCTCCTTACTCCCCGGTGACAACCCCATCCCTAAAAGCATTTAATGCCCAACGGCACCAGTTTCCCACGCACAGGGGTGCCCTCAAACTCTTGTTTGTGACTTCCTTGGCTGAGGGGCCAAGGAAGGAGGCAGAAGGGAGGGCAGGCAGGCACCACCAGACCCGCCAAGATCGGCGGTTTCCTTCTTTCTGGGTGCGTTTTTGGCTGATTTTCCCCTTCGCGTCTCGGCGCGNCCTAGACCCTGAGTTTGCCAGGGGGATGTCACCTCCTTACTCCTCGGTGACAACCCCATCCCTAATGCCCAATGGCACCAGTTCCCCATGCACAGGGGCGCCCTCAAACTCTTGTTTGTGACTTCCTTGGCTGAGGGGCCAAGGAAGGAGGCAGAAGGGAGGGCAGGCAGGCACCACCAGACCCGCCAAGATCGGCGGTTTCCTTCTTTCTGGGTGCGTTTTTGGCTGATTTTCCCCTTCGCGTCTCGGCGCGGCCCCCCCGGCCCCCCTCCCCCCAGGCAGGTGGCTCAGTCCCCTCCTCCCTCCGCGGCCTCCGATACCGTGTAACCCCCCAGCCCAGTTGAGGGGGGGCCGCGAGCCGGTCCCGATCTGCCCCCCCCCCCCCCCCCGCAAACACCGCCCGGGCTCAACCCCCGCCGCCTCCGCCGCCCGCCCCCGGGCTGGGCCTAGCGCGGCTCCGCGGCCGCCAGGCCCGAGGGGAAGGCCCTGAGGTGGCGGCGGTGGTGGACGACACCCACACACGCGGACAACCACCCGGCCCGGCCCGCACTCACCCAGGCCGCTCCCCGCAGGGCCGCCCCCGCCGCCCTCCATGGCGGGCGGNGCAATTAAGTTGAATAAATTCCTGCTGTAGCCAATGAGACCTCTTCTTGTTTGCTAGTCAAATAAAAAGCCGTGTCAGAGCAGTGGAATTGGCTATTCCAGCGTAATTGCATCTCCTGTGTATCCGTGTGACTCCAGTAGCCGCTGACATGGTCCTCTCGTGAGAGTCATCCCCTCGGAGCTGATTTATTAACGGTGTGAAAAGTTTAAAGGTGTGATGTTTATTTTATATCGTAGTAAAATAAATGTGGCAGCTAGCGTAGATTAGGAAGCGGCGTTTCAAACTGTGAGAGCCTTTTAGGCTTATTAATTTGCTGCGGATTTGCTGGATGCCACCGAGGAGCTCTCCGTTTGCGGTGCCTGTTTGCATGCGCTCGCTGGCGGGCGAGCGGGCACGCGCGTGGAGGGGGGGCACCCATAGGCTGAGGGGGGAGCCCGGCCGCGCGGCGCATGCGCTGTCAAGCGGCCTCCCCCCAGCCCGCGTTCACCTCAGAGCGCGGCGGGACCGGAGGGGAGCGCAGGTGAGCCGCGCGCGGCAGGGCGGCTGCGCATGCGCGGCGCGCGCGGGGCTCAGGTGAGGCGGCGCGCGCGGGGCTCCCTCAGCGCGACCGTTAACTCGTTACCTCTGCGGCGCTAATTAGAGAGGCCACCATCCTTGCGGGACAGCTGAGGCGGGCGGGCCGTGGCGGAGCGCTGCGGCTAATCCTGGCCCACGCCTCGCTTCCCTCTCCGACTCCCATAGCCAGCAGGATAACGGCCGTAACAGTCCTAACGGTCACCGGGGGTGGGAGGGATAAGGGCCGTAACGGTCACTTGGGAGTGCGGGGATAATGATCGTAACGGTCCTAACAGTCGAGGTTGGGGGGAGAACGGCTGTAACAGTCCTAATGGTCACTTGGGGAGGGATAAACGGGCACTGTAGCCCTTCAGGAGTCAGGTAGGAGCCTGGGAAAGGCAGGTGCTGCCCAGCAGCGGCCGCGGGAGGTGCTGGCTCCTGTTATGTCGTGCCAAACCTCAGCCCTCACTTGTTCAAACCTCCTTCCCCCCTGCCGAAATACTAATAAGTGCTCAGCTCTGGCCTGCGGTTTGGTGTGTACACCCACCTGAGGGCCTGGGCCTGCCAAGTGGCTACAGAGAGGTGGAAAGAAGAGGGTTTTGTTGATTTTGTTTAGTTTTTGTTGTTGTTCTTTTCTGTGTGAACTCAGCATTGGAGGGGTCTCGTGGAGGGCTGTGTGGTCAGCACTGCCTCTTGCTTTCTCCAGACTGGCAGTAGGCTGCTGGGGAAGCTGCAAAGCCTCCTTTGTAGCCTTGAAAGCCACCGCTGAGTGCTGTGTAGGAGGGAAGAGCCCTAGTGTGGTTTAGTTTGGCCGCTGTAAAAGAATTAACAAGAGTAGAAGAAACAGGAAAAGGAGGAAGGGCACAGGCCCTGTTCTCTGTTTGTATCTGCTGCTCATGGACTTGAGGAATCTGTCCTTGTGCCACACTGCCCAAACCCCCCAGCCTATCCCCAGTCCCCAAGCCCTTCTTTGCCTCTGGTTTGTTCCTTCATCTGCTGTTCTGTTTGGAGGGAATTTGGCACTTGATTCTGAAAAAAAAAAAATCCAGCCCTCTCCTCCTGCAAGCTACCTGCAGATTTCCTTGCCCTGCTCTTGATTACTGAACAGAACCCCCTGTGCAGATTGGGACTGTCCGAGTTTACTTACAAATCAAAGGGGCAGCGAAGTCCGGGGGAACCCCATGGTGGGATCAGAATGATGTTGCCAACTTTCCTACTCGCCCCAGAAACCCCTGCCACGGGGGCATGGGAAAGGAGCAGAGCGCAGAGCGCTTTGCTCCAACGAGCCCCGTGGGAGTGATTACCAGCGAGTCCAGCTCAGAGCAGGCCCCAGGCTGTTCTAATCTCTGCTTGAACTATGTTTAGTTGGAGGGGGAAGGGGCAGCCTGGGAGACGCTGGGCCCTGAGCAAATCCTTGCAGCTCTACCTCTACTCAACACCCTCATGCAGTGCAGCTTCTTGAGAAAAACGTTCTCTCTTATGTGGGGCTGTGCCGGCTGTTTGCTAACGTGGCTTCCTTATTCTGAGCCTGCGGCATGAGATCCCTCCATCCTGAAATGGTAACTGGAGGACGGAAGGGGCCTTTTCTGTGAAGGGGACTCAAGGTGCTTCAGAGAGCGGCGGTGAGGGTACTTTCCTGCCTTCAAATACACGTTGTGCAAAGGTTAAAAAAGGAAATGCTAAGTCTCACTTTTCAGTGGATAGCAGGAGGGAGGAGAAGAACAAAAGGGGATCAAATGCAAATATCCTTGGAGTCTAAAGGCCTTCAAAGCCAAAGAAATGAAGCTGTGGTCTTGCTATAGTCTATCAGGGTCGGCAGTGGCTTAGAGAAGAGGCCATTGCAGAGGAGCGTGTCTCTCCTCAGCCTCATGGAGTGGCCTGGCTCCTGGATGCCCCAATGACCCTGCAGTCGTGGCTTTCTTCCCCAGCTGCTCGGCTAATGGAGGGTGGCAGCTCCTCAGGGCTGCTCCAAGGGAGGAATCCAGCTGCATGGCTGGTTGTGGCACCCAGCCCTGTTCCCACAAGGGAGCCTCACTCACCTATTTACATCTCTCCTTTGATCTAGCGTTTGACATGAGAAGACATGTCAGGCAGGTAGAGGGAGACAAACAGAATGCAGCCACAGCTCCGCATCTCTGCTCGCACATGATCTGCACCCTAGCACACACCTGCCTCACAGCCACAGATCCTTATCATCCCTCTGATTTCCTTGCTGTCATCTCTGCTTTCCTTTGCTCTTGTATAACTTTTAGAGGCAACTTCCTGGAGCTTGTTGCTTGCTTGGTAGGGTGCTGGGGCATGTTGACCCCTTCTCCCTGGCATCCCCCTTGTCTCTGAAATAAAACCACTATGGGAAATGCCTGCATGCTTTCTGCTTATTGCATGCAGCATGAGAGACAGGTGACAAGTATCCTCATTTTCTGCTGTAAATGATTGCAGTGTTTCAGCAAGCAGCTGTTGCAACTCCAGAGGTCTCTCTGCACCTCTTTGGAAACAAGATCTTTTTCTGCAGAGCAACTTAAGACTTTTCAGGGTGAAAAGTACAATAAAAGTATGAGAATCTTCTGGCCCAGCAGACACTAGGATACAGCATTACTAAGCCCCTTTTTTTCCCCCTCTCCTTTTCTTCTAGAAGATGATGTGCTAAACTTGCTGACAAAGCAAATTTAACATAGAAGAGCATTGCTGAGATGCAGCTAGCTCTGCTGTGAGGAAAACCACTAACATCAGCTGCAAAACAGTGTAGAAAGGAAAAAAAAAATAAAACCAAAATTTTTATCAGCATTTTTTTTTATGTATGTGTGTGTGGCATGAGAAGGGTTCTTGGGTTTGTGAAGCTGGGCATTCCTGAGTGGTCCCTGAGCTGCCTTATCTGGCTGTTTTATGTGGCTTTCAGGTAGCAAAGTCAGGCTGGAATCTGCTAGTTCGGGAGGTATCTGCCCAGTCTGAGGGCTGTAGTCCTACGCGAACTGCTGCCGTGGCAAGGATGATTTTCTGCTGTCAAAAAGGATCATCTGAATTCCTGTTGTGATTATTTCGTGGGAAACTCCTTGACAGCCAGTAAGCCAGACTAAAGCCAAATGCTTCAAGAAAATGCATTTCAGGAAGAGAATGACAGCAAGATCTTTGTGCAAAGGGATCCCTTCACTTGTGGATTCCTAGTGATAGTGTCCATGTGCATATATAGTCCAGACAGGGTAGAAACAGCTGGAGACAGAGTCCACAGCACATTGAAATGTTTCTTTTCTGGCAGCTGTCTTTAGAGTGACCAGCTTGCATGGGCCTTAATTAAAGCAGTCATCAAGGAATTGCTGTCCTTCCTGTCCTGACAAAGGTTCCTATACTAGCCCTTTCTTTCCCCACAGCCAGCAAGAGGATGGGCTCCCTTTATGCTGTCCTACATGTGTCCTCCCACTCTGCACCAGTGCAGCTTGGCAGTGAGAGGTGACTCTTTGTGGCTTGTTAAACCTGGTGACAGGACTAGCACTAAGCAGGCCCAGGTGAAACAGCACTATCCCTCTCCGCAAGCTTGCTGTTTTCCTGTGGCTGTCAGAATATAACAGTTCTGCGTCAGGAACAGCCTGAACTGTGTGTGACTTGACACCAAGGAGCTTATGAGGATACATTTGCAATCACGACTCTTTTTACCTTGCCCAAGGGAGAAGAGCCCTTGGAGCTTGGTGCTATGCAAGGACACTGCAAAGAAAGTACCTGCTCCAGCTAGGAAAACAAAGATAAGAAAATAAACTGAGGCACAGACAGACCACTTCTACAACCCAACCAGTTGAGTCTCAAATGAATGGTTTATCTGTCAGGCATCCTGCTCTGTCATACAGGGTTGAGGGTCCTCTTGAGCAATGGGAAAGGAAGCAAAAGGAAAACAAAGGGCTTTTCCTGCTAACCCTTGTCACAGGAAGTCCTGTACTGTCTGAGGGAACCACCGCCGCTGAATAGAGATCTGACTTTGAGACTAGCAGAGTAGAAGCTCAAGCAGAGGAAGTTCCTGTTCCCATTCTCTTTTCTCCTTTACTAGTCCACTGCAAGGCCGCAATTAAAAACTAACCACCTCCAACTAACATTGCAGAGTTTACACCCACCACTATCTTCTTTCAAGCAGCAGGATGTTAGCAAAGGTGATAAGCAAGAAACAAGCATCTGAGAAGCAGAAAAATTGAGGTACCTTCCAGTAACAGTAACCTTAAGTCTGCTGTTTGAAGAAGACAAACCCAACCCTCCTTGACGTATTTTAGCACTTCAAGCATCTCAGTGCTGAGGGACTCCTCAGGGACACAGCACTGACAGCTGTATGTTATGGTACCCTGTGCATTAAAGACTCAGACAAGGCCACAGCCTTGTGTAATACAGAAAAGCCTGACAGGTCCATGCCTAACTTGTTAGCGTGCTGGGGGGTGACATGATTATATTAGAACCATCTGTATCAGCTTCCACATAAAGTCATTCCACAAAAATTAAGAAGTTCCCTCTGTCTTGTGCCCTTTAAAAAATGCAAAGTAAAATTCAGATTCTGAGCTATGGCAATTCAATAAGAGCAGGATGGGAGCAAGGGAAACCCACAGAATTGGACTTTTACTTTGGTTGCTGCCTGTTTCATCTGTTCTGGCTTATGTTGTAATCTTAGGTAGTCTCCTCAGTAGACTGTCTACAAAGGGCAACATTTGTGCTGGGATAACTCTTTAACAGAAACATCACCATAGCATTCCCTGGGGACATTTATACTTCTGCTCCGATCAGCATCAACTCCTGCCACAGTAATGTAAGCACTGGTCCTCTCCAGGCACGTGGAGAATAAGAAGGTGCTCAAGACTAGTCAGCATGGATTCACCAAGGCGAAATCATGCTTGACTAATCTGATAGCCTTCTATGATGGGATGACTGGCTGGATAGATGAGGGGAGAGCGGTGGATGTCATCTACCTTGACTTCACCAAGGCTTTTGACACCGTCCCTCACAACATCCTCCTGGACAAGCTCTGGAGGTGTGGGCTGGATGAGTGGTCAGTGAGGTGGATTGGGAATTGGCTGGATGGCAGAACTCAGAGGGTGGTGATCAGCGGTGCAGAGTCTAGTTGGAGGCCTGTGTTGAGCGGAGTCCCCCAGGGGTCAGTCCTTGGTCCAGTCCTGTTCAATTTATTCATCAACGACCTGGATGAAGGCACAGAGTGCTCCCTCAGCAAGTTTGCAGATGATACGAAGCTGGGAGGAGTAGCGGATACTCCAGAGGGCTGTGCTGCCATCCAGAGGGACCTGGACAGACTGGACAACTGGGCGGTCAAAAACCTCATGAAATTCAACAAGGCCAAGTGCACGGTCCTGCCCCTGGGGAGAAATAACCCCAGACACCAGTCCAGCCTCCCGACCGACCTGCTGGAGAGCAGCTCTGCTGAGAAGGACCTGGGCGTCATGGTGGACGACAGGTTGACCATGAGGCAGCAGGGTGCCCTTGTGGCCAAGAAGGCCAATGGGTCCTGGGGTGCATTAAGAGGAGCGTCTCCAGCAGGTCGAGGGAGGTGAGCTTACCCCTCTACTCAGCCCTGGGGAGGCCACATCTGGAGCACTGTGTCCAGTTCTGGGCCCCACAGTACAAGAGGGATGTGGAGCTGCTGGAGAGAGTCCAGCGCAGGGCGACTAGGATGATCAGGGGCCTGGAACATCTGCCCTATGAGGAGAGGCTGAGGGAGCTGGGCTTGTTCAGCCTGGAGAAGGGAAGGCTGAGAGGGGATCTGATCTGTGTCTATAAGTGCCTCAAGGGAGGCAATGAGAAGGATGGGGCTGGCCTCTTTTCACTGGTGGTCACTGACAGAACCAGAGGAAATGGCCACAAATTGAAGCATAAAAAGTTCCACGGGAACTTAAGGAAGAACTTCTTGACGGTGAGGGTGACAGAGCACTGGAACAGGCTGCCCAGAGAGGTTGTGGAGTCTCCTTCTCTGGAGATCTTCAAGACCCGCTTGGATGCAGTCCTGTGCCACGTGCTCTAGGTGGCCCTGCGTGTGCAGGGGGGTTGGACTAGATAACCTCTAGAGGTCCCTTCCAACCTTAGGCATTCTATGATTCTATGATTCTATCTTGGCTGGAGTCTTCTGGTGAGGAATGAACTAGTTTAACTGGAGTTTTTTCCATTCACACTCAATCTTCCAGCATGGCTTTTTGTGTAGAAACTGCCTTTTGGGTTTGAAAACACTTGGGAAGAACCATGTTTGAGAGGAAGATACTTTAGGTGACAGAAATATAAAGCCTCAACAGAGGCTTATTTACCAGCTTTGTAGAAATAGCATTATGAGACTCATCCCTACGAAAGACATGTTTGAATTAACGTCTCCAGGATAAACTCACCTTGTTCAGGCTTAACCCGTGCTTCCTTCCTGTTCTTGACTCTGTTGCGCACAGGAGTATTTTTAACTTACAGCTTCGGAGGCATCTTGCACGGTTGCTTTCCTAGCCCCCTCCTGCCCTTCCTGCCTCACTGCCCCTTTCCCTGCAGCCAAAGAGTAATAGTGAACACTCATCTTGCAACGGGCATCTCCCACTGCTTCCATGTTCTGCAGTGCCCACCAGTTTCATTTGGGACATTCATTTTTTCCATGGTCAGGAACAGTTTTGGCTTGTCCAAGATCAAGATTAGCTCACTGCCAATTTCTGACCTGCTCCAGATCAGCATTGTGTGCTGATCCAGCGCGTGAAGCCCTAGCACTGGTTTTACACCAGCAGTTGAGCTCAGCTTCAGGAGAGGGCCAGGGTTTGGGATGCGGTTATGGGCCCTATCATATGTACTTCTGATTTATCACAGTGTCACCTTGCTGCCACAGTGATGTCCGGTCATGGCTGTGCAGGGAGGCAACAATGATGCCGTGCAATGTCCCGCAGAACATGGCACATTCACACAAATCTCAAGAGTCTGATACTGTTACCTCTGTTTATAGTATCTGCTTCAAGAGTTGGTCTTCATTGCAAAGACAGTTTAACTACTGGCTGCACTTCTGAACTGTTAACTGTGGCAATACTTTTTACTCAAGTGCGTGCCTTCCAGGTCTCTCCAGTTCCTCTCATTTCTGGAGAAGTGTTCAGCAAGGAATAAATGCCTTCTCTGCCAGGTCCCTTCTCCACGGATTTGTTCTTTGTTGTTTTTTATGGCTAGGAAAACTGAACCCAGCGTAGCTGTGGTGAACATGTGGTTAAAAGAAGTATCACTATATTTTTTTTAAAGACATCAGATGCTTCATCTCTGGAAGTTTGTTCTGTATCGCCTAGCTGGCGTTTACTTATGCCCCCATCACTCACCCTGCAGCCCCTTCACCTGTGACAGTCACTCCGTTTTACCAAGCAGAAACTCAAAGCACAGAGTTGATTATTTCTTAAGTAAACCTGACCCGTCTCGTAGATTTACTTAAACTAGTGTAAATCAGGACTGGCTGGACTGAAATCAGCTGAGTTCTGCTGATAGAAAACAGGCATGGGAGAAACAGCTCAGGCCCCAGTGCTTAGTGCCTGGCGAGGAATAATTAAACTGAATGCATCCCTAAGAAGCACCAGTCCTTAAATGCTCCCCTTCGCCCAGCCTGGCTGGGCTCCAGCCTAGCTTAGGACATTATTTTTTACCCACTTCTGTAAGTGCTTTTTCCCCCCCTCACCTTCTCTGTATTTCAAGACAGATCTACTCAATCCTCTTGGATATAAACAGCACAAAGGAAGCAATAAGGAAACTCCTCCCTTTCCCTGGCTCTAACCACTTCAGACATGCTGCCAACTTGCTGCAGGGTACAAATTATCAGAAATTTGGGGAGCTTCCTTACCTGGAGAGCATCAGCTCTGGTGCATCAGCAACTGTCAAACAGTAGATGCGCATTTCTGTGTGACAGCCACGCTACAAGTTACAGTTGCTCCAAAGTGCCAGTTTTCAGTCTCCTCTTCACAAATCAGTTAGGGTTGTTATCTATTAAAAAGGAGAGAGAGACAGAGACAGAGAGCAAGCAGAGGAAATCAGGCAGTTTCCTGTTTGTTTATCACAAACAAAAGCTTGTTTGGCTGGTCTGAATGTTGCTAACAGGCTGGCCTGGCTGCTCTGGGTAGTGCAGAGGTGAGCTTTTCCACCAGCATGAATGGAGGGAGAAGCAGCAAGGCAACATCTCCCCTGGAAAAAGCAAAGCAAACCAAACCCCATCACCTCTTGGGGATCACAGGCAAGACAGAGTGGTGGGCAGAGAGTTTTCACCTCCACTTGTAGAGCTTTGATTTGTGACAGTGGCAGCTAACTGCTGCTCTTTGGTCTTCTGGCAGCACTTTGCAGCAGAGAGCTGCAGTCACCCTCAGAGGGAGCCCTGCAGTAGGTCTCACATTGTCCATTATCCTCAGACCTTGCCCTAAAACTGGTCCCTGTAGCCTAGTATTCTGCATTTAGAGGCATGTGGGCATCAAAGGATTACCAGACCAGCCTTGCTCAGTGCCTAAACATTTGTACCTGCCTGCCCCAAGTCTGACCCACGTCACGCCAGACTGTGCTTTTCCTTCCTCGCCTGCTTTTGTGTTTGTTCTTGTGTTTGTCTTGTTCTCTGCCAAGGATAGGGTGACCTCCCTGATCGCTTGTCCCCACAGGGAGGCTGAGGGACCCCTTGGTCCCCATCATCCTCTGTGGCAGCAAAGAGCAGACCTGCTGCTGCCATCTGCCGGGAGTGCGGCCTGGCCTGCAGACCTCAGCTGCTCTCCCATTTTTACTCCTTTTGCTCTCCGAGAAAGGCGTCTGCCTCTTCCCAGATGTTCTTTTTGGCAAAAGGAGCCAGCTGTGGTTAGCAGCAAAGCTGCAGCCTTCATCAGTGACCCACAAAAGACCCTTGCCCCAAGGCTGATGATAAATCACCTGGTGGGAAATAGAAAAATCAGGAGTGCCTGTTGTGAGGCTGGTGCAAGGCAGTGTCCATAGCTTTGGGGAGCAAAAGCCTTACAGAGGGAAATTTACTTCTGACTAGTGAACACTAAGACAGAGATTGGGGACAAAGTCTGTTTAGTAATTTTGGGCCCTTTTAGCTGGGTTCCCTAAGGAAGTGTCTGGCCTTTCCAGCTTGCAGATATGTCCCAGCCACTTAATTGGGGAATTGGCCACTTAATGTACTATGATGTATCTATCCTTCCTCCAGAGAAAGCCCATTTCAGACTAATGGATGAGGGAGTCAAATCGACTGAGTTCAAAGTGTTTTGGCAAACAGGTGGCCAAAATGAGGAAAAAATGACCACGGAAAGCATTCTGCTTCTCGCCTCGCAAAAAAAAAAAACCCAAAAGTTTTAGTATGGCTGTGATCCCTGCTAAACATCAGAAAGCCCACACAACAGATCTGCTGCCTGACTGCAGGAAATGCTTCAATCAGAGCTTGTGTCATTTTAGACAGTGGGAATCCAGGCTCAAGTGCCAAACCACAGGCCCACTGGCGTTTCTGTTCACAGAAGCTAACCAAAAGTTTCTCTGCCTCCCTTCAAACAGCGTCATCCGTCTCTTCCCATCTGGAATCAGGCCTTACCTTGAGCTGAAGCGTGCACCTAGCTCACCGGGAAGCCGTGGCACGTGGTACTCATGGAGTGCTCCATCCTCATGGCCAGTGGTGCTCCACCAGGCATGGTCACAAGACAGCCCCTCTTGGTCTTTAGGGTGAGCTGAAGTGGCAGGTCTGCAGTTTTGGAGCATCTGTCAAGCACAAGTGCCCCACAGAGCATGCAGCACTTACAATAGGGGCAAGGCCAGTGGAGCAGCAGAAAAATCAGAAGCCTGATTCCAAGTGGATCAAGTGGCTTACGCAGGGTCTCTGGCAGGGCAGATGAAGCCCCTTAGTAAGAAAATGCCTCTCTGCCTTCAATACAAGCCACGTGCCTTGACCTTCTCTCTTGCCTCTCCATCGCAGGTTGGGGCACTCATGAGAGTTTTTCTTACGGGGTTATTATGAACAACAAGGTTAGAAAAAGCCAGACAGAGGGTGGGGACGACTTATTTGTTAGAGCAGCACGGGTGGCCTGCCTTCATCTTATCCCAGCCTGGAGCTCTTTCTATTGCCCTGAGGAGTACAGCACAGAGCAAGAGCTCACTCCCTGCCAACACCTCCCAAATGCCTTGAGGGAAGGGCCAGCATCCTAGCAAGCAGACCACGTTCAACCTTTTAATCCCTTCAGTCTAACTTTGGTCTGGAAAGCTAGGGAGGCTGATCCTTCACTATGCGATGGTGACTTTTTTTGTTTAGTTTTGTTTTAGGGGTTTTTGTTTGTTTTTCCCACAAACCGAAGAGACGGACAGCACCTGACCCAGTTCATAGAGGATGTCCAGTATTGGCAGTGCTCGCTCAACCTTGTGTAGCTCAGAGCGGCCATCCAGTAAGCGAAAGGCTCTGTGTTTCCTCCCCCAATAACCCTGCGTAGACCACACAAAAATCAAGCCCTGATTTTAAGGTCACTATTCCCCATCTGGAGCCAGATGGGTAAAGCGTCCCCATGGTCTCCAAGGCTGAAGGATGGCTATAAACACAGTATAAACAACAGGTTCAGCTGGCATGCACCGAGACAGCTCCAGCTTCAAGAACAGCTTTGAAGTCTGATGAGTTCATGGCAGCTTTAGGCATCAAGTGAGGCAGCACAAGGGTAACAGTGCAGTTAACAGCAGGGAACATTTGTGAAAAGAATTATACCCCAAAGCAAAGGAAATGGTGATTAATCAGACCCAGGGGCCACCGTTAGAGCCTTCAGACATCTTCTCCAGAGAGGCTAACAGCAAAAGCAGCAGGAAACGCTTCATACTCCACTGAAAACAAAACGGGAGGCAGAAGTAATGCAGAGCTACAGAAGCTGAGAAAGGATTTCAGACCACTGTTCGGAGCCCAACACCTGGCGCATGAAGCTCAACAGAGAAACACAGGAAACACCAAGGGGCTTTAAAAGGAACCTTGGGAGAAAAGTAGAAGCTTCCTTAAAACAGTGTCTGAAGCAATAAAGTAGAAGAATAAAGAACAAGAGCACTGTAGAGGAAAGAGGTCTGGAAGTTATTTGGGAGTTATGGACCTGAGTGCTCAGCTGTTTAAAACACTTTGCAAGCTCAGGCACCTCATCACTGCAAGCACATATCCTGCCCAGCAAAAAAAAGCAGGCAACTCTTTCCCTTTTGCCAGACAGCAACCCAAAGTGTTTGTGCAATGACAAAATGAGCCCACCACTTACAGAAACCTTCCCCACAGTTCAACATCCTCAGGATAGCGATGACATCCACCTGAGGTTGCTCTGCTTAGGGACAGTGACACTCTACAAGCACCATGTTTGCAGGAGGTGGGTACTGGGGTGCCAGGCCAGTACAAGAGCTTCTGATGCTGGTGTCTGGTAGAACACTCCTTTTCTGATGCAACACCATGCTGTTGGGAAGCAAACAGCAGCCCTGGAAAATATATGTACATGCAGTAAACAGCCCAAACCTTGCAGGGAAGAAGATTAAAAGTCCTCTGGCTGCAATTGCCTATGGAATGTGTTCTGGCTTTCTGGAGGTAAAGAAAGCCAAAGAACACTTAGAGAGTGAAGTGACCAAGCCAGCACTCTCATGTCAAAGTATTCTCAGCTGTATTCTCAGCCTTACATTGTTGCAAGTGAGGAATTGAGCCTAAAATAGTTATATTTCAAGGTTCAAGTTGTTTGGAGCAAGAGTGCTTATTTGTGCTACATGACTTTTATGAAGATAATCTAGTACAAGCATAAGGTCTTGCTCTACTGATCCAACTTTCAAAAAAATCCACATTACTAGGCTTGGGACCATGGCATTTATTGAAGGCTAGTTATACAATCTCACCCATGACATCCTCCTTGCAATTCAGATTTCCTAAGTAAAAAGAGCACTAATGTAACAGAGAATTCAGCCCACCTCAGACTGCCTGAGCCATGGAGCGTTGGGTCAGTCCGTCTTTGTCCAAGGCACCATTTGGAATAGAGCAGCTGCCGCAGTTACCAGCCTTGGTTAAATAACCAACGCTGCACAACAGGGCAAGCAACAGCAAACAACAGTGTGCAGCAAAGCAGGGGGGAGATGTCCCTCCTAGCAAGTATTTCCTGCAGAGAAGGAAGCTTGCTTCTCCAACCAGTGCTTAAGGGGATCTCTGCTACTCTCCCCTCCAGCCACAATCCACTCAATCTGTGCCTTGCGCTTATGGTGCTGGGGTTCACACAGCACTGCAGAGCCAATAACCTGATGTCCTCTTACCTGGAGAGGCACTGGCTCCACTGAAGAGCGAGCCACGAGTGTCCCTGTTCTAGTGCAGGACATGCAAATCTAAAGACCCTGGCTCAAACAGCCTAAAGGCACTGATGCATCCCTGTGAAACCTGACTGATTTGGCACTCCTGAGGCCAGGAAGCCTCCTGGGGTACTTGCTCAACCCAGAAGTCAAGATGAAAATGCTTCCCCGCTTTGCTCTTGCTGCTCAAACTGCCTGGAAAAGCGCAATTCTCAAAGCTAGATGGTCAGTGGAGCCACTGCTCTGACCATACATGGGAGGAATGCAGGTTTGTTGTCAAGAGTGTTCGGTTTTATTTGATTAACTCAAAAAGGGTCGGATTTTAATTTCCTCTCTTTTACCCAATCAGGAAATTGCAATGATTCTTTTCGAAAGGGCTGATCTGTAGGGAGAAGTGATCTAGCTATGGCTGCAGAGCCACATTCACTGGGGCAGCTGGAGTAGCACTGACTGTCCAGAGGGCAGGTAGGTGACGTTGCGGGACCGTGAGAGCTGGTAAGCGATGTCTTCAGCTGCCTCCAGTTTGCGCAGCTCAATCAGGCCATCGCCCGCAGTGGCCAACGAATTGGCAATGAGCTCAGCTGCTTTTGAGTCTCCCTCAGCAGAGATGACAGCTGCTTTCTTCTGCTGCTCGGCCTGCACCAAACAAAGGAGAAGGAGAATGAGCAACAGAGAAAAGGAGAACAAAGCAGAAGAAAGATGCTGTTGTCACATGGAAAGAATAAATTCCCACTTCCCCATAATACTGCCTTTTTTCTTCCCCAGAGGGAAGCTTAACAAGAGTAAAGTAGGTGATTTTATTATAAAGGTTCATTCTGCTTGACTTTTTCCCCCACTAGAGAGAAGAGGTTTAAAATTCACCTTAAAAACAACTTCCCAAACCCACATACATTTAGGCTTTATCTATCCAACAACCACGTGCCAGGGCCATATAAGGAGCACTGTATCACTATTTTGACCCCAAGCAACATTTGAAATGTTCACTGTTAGCTAGCCTGAGAGGAAGATACCAGTCTTGCATCAGGACGAGGTTACCTTTTCCACAATGAATCTGGCTCTCTCTGCTTCTTGCTGGGCCACTTGCTTCATTTCAACTGCCTCTGTGAACTCCTTGCCAAAGGTGAGGTGGGTCTGTGGGACAAATTGAGCAACAAAGGCTGTAACACTGACAGTTTCTAGCAGCATGGCCAAGAACCACGCAGCTCCCCTGTGCTAGGAAACTTTCCTTTATCAGTGGAACTGGAGTGGAGATGGAAAACTAGTATCCTTAACAGAACTGAAGGGCAACAGAAACTAGGACAGGCAGGGTTTTCCTATCCCGTTTGGACCAGTATCAGATGCAGCAAAGGGAGACAACAGAAGCCTAACTCCAGGTCAGCAGACAGGTAACTCAGGAGATGTTCTACATGGTCCTTCCAGCCTAGGAAAACACCCTGCAGAGGGAGCCCGCTGCCCCCAAGTCAGGCCAGCAGTCACCCAGAAAGCCACCCTAAACCTTTCCTGCTCAATTAGATACTTGTGTTCTCAGCCTGAACTCTTTGGACACCTGCAGCCTACTGGGATGTTGCAAAGAAAGGCAAATTTCCTTAAGGAGTGTGTTCAGTAGAAAGCACCAGGCACAAAGAGCCAAAGCTCACATGTAGTGCAAACAAAGTCACCTTCCTGCAAAGATTTCCTCTGTGATCAAATCCAAATGAAAGAGCTTGTTTCCCTGTCCTCTAAGCAGGCTTTCGAGGGAAATCCCAGAGACAGCAGTGCATGTAGAAGCCAGATTTAACAAGATTTATTTTACAAAGCTGTAGGGGAGAGTAGAGAGGGAAGAGAGGAACAAGACTCAGCAAGGAAAAGATATAGTTATAGGAAATAGGCAGGATTCTACCCAAAGTGTAGATTTCCAATAAAGCTCCTCAGACGAGATATTTCCCCTGAGTATCAGGGTGCTTGTGGACCAGCAGGCTGCTCTCAAGCAATTTGCAGAGTAAATCATCATCTACAAAAAGCACTCACTACCTATTTTAACTACAAAGACCTACAATAGCGAGGTCAGTCAAGAAGAGGATACAGCTGAACCTTCAAGGTCTTTCTGAAGGTCAGAGAAGACCAGTGGCAAAAGCCAACGTGTCAACATGAGCCACTAAATAACGTGCAACTCCAGACAAACATCTCCTGTGCGACTAAAACTCCATCCCCCTTTTAGCTACCCACTGGTTCTATACTACTCTTATCTGATTTCAAAAGAGAAAACTGAAAAGGGAAAACTCTTACCAAGGACACATCATCTAGAATGAGGCCGAAGGTTGCCGCTCTCTCTGTGAGGTCCTCACTCACTTGCCTCGAGACCAGCTCTCTCTGTGTGATCAATTCTCCAGCATCAAAGCGAGCCTGATATTAGGATGGACAAAAAAAATGAGAATAAAGTTTCCAGAAGCAATAGATTTTTCATATCCTGCACATTCTTGCATTTGTAAACCCCAGATTTACTCCAGTTTATCTCCCACAGCTGGCAATGATTAAGCTACCTGTTTACCTGAACTAAGAGAAAGACTAAATGACTAAAATACAAACATAAGCTGCAGGGGAGGTTTCCCAGGGTATCCAAGCTGGACTCAAGTTGATGATTACTTGGCAGTCTCCTGAGAATGCTTCCAAAAATGGAGATACTTAGCAAATAAGTTGAAGTCTATGAAAATAAGAGTAATGGAAAACATAGTCTCTTAACCAGGACTTTCACAATGAAGGGAAAAGCTAGCGAAGCCATCGGAAGGGCAGAGAAACAAGTAGTGTAACTACAATCATCAGCTTTTCTGAATAAGGTTTTAGAGCCTAGAGGATGGAGCACTAGATATTTAACACACTAGCAGGTCTCTCACTGCTCAAAAAGGAGGAGAGCGAGGTGACAGGAGTGCTGCCCTTACCACAACAGACTTCAGGATTTCAGTTGTGATTGAAGGCAGGACACGCTCATCATAGTCTTCACCAATACTTGTGAAAATCCGGGGTAATTGGGCAGTCACTGGTCTAAACAAGATACGCAATGTGATGTTCACGTTCTGTAGATCTGGAAAGGGAGACAGAAAGGGAGGCACAAGCTTAGTTGTGAACTGTGGAGATAAGAGATGTCCTGAAGTTGTCCTCCCGCAATTAACTTAGAAAGAACAAACCTTCAGGCTTCTCTTTATCAGCAGAAGTTATTTTTACTGTCCCTTTCACTCAGGGACCCAAATCCTTCTTACAGGTAAGAGTTAAGCTTCAGTTTGCTCTGACACAGAGAATTACTTGCTCTACTGTAGAGACAGATCTTTTGCATTAAGAGGGAGGCCTACAGAAGGGAATGAAGGGCCACTTAATTTGTTTGGCGACTAAAAAGATAGACCAAAGCAGTTCTGACACCATGCCAGCCTGGACTCAGTGCACATCAATTCACCACATCTAGAAGTTAAAACCTTGACTCAGTGATTTTCTGCAAGGTTAAAAATCATAAATTTCATGGCCATGGTAAAAATTTCTTCTCATGTCCCTGTCCACCCAACTATAAAAAAATCAAAACCAACATCAGAGTAAGACACCAGACACAATCAGAACACAGCCTTGCAAGATATTTGGATGCACTGATCTCTTCTCGGGGTTGATTATCAACTAAGCACCTTCTCCCTGCTGCCTGAGGCAAAGAATTTGATGGCATGCAGGCAACGTCACACAGGTCATCACAGCAGACCCATATTCAATGCAATGCTGCTCTCCTATGGCCATGGAGAGCCCAAGAAATTTACCTTTGCTGCCAGTAATGACAGGAATATTACGTGGGCGAGATCGACAGTCAAAGATGATCGGTTTCTGTACCCAGGGGATAAGGAAGTGGGTACCTTCTCCCACCACCATGTCCTGGACTCCACGGAATCGGTCAAAGATAACTGCTCTGTGGCCTGCATCAACTAGAGAATAAAACAGCACATAAGCAAGGTTCCACTGCTGCACTTGTGCACCACCAGAACATTCTCCATGATGGGTATCAACAGTTGATCAGGGGTAATTAAAGCCTGTTGCTGCAGGAGACTAGTGAAATTATGTAAATTGCCAGTAGCCACAAAAAAAAGATAAAACTTTGCCACCATTCCCAACCTCCTTTAAACAGGGTCTTACAGTTTCTAGTGAAGGACTCTGCAATCCTCTCACCTATACAGTGCAGAGGTCACAGAGCCCAGTATAACCAGCACAGTAACCATGTCTGTTTCCGCAGCACCATTAATAATAAGGCACAGAGCAATAAAGACAGTGATGGAAAGGACATTAAAGCTACCCAAGCACACAGCCCTTCTCCAGCTCACCATTGTAAAGGGCAGAATTGACAACTCCGCCCACCACGGCTAACCCCAGGCCAAACTTCCCAATGCTCTCAAACACCTTCGCGGCCATGTCTCACGTCCAGCTCTAGCCCCTTCAGTAAATCCCTCCTGCAAAGGAAAACAAAATACAAACAAACAAAAAAAAAAAGAAAAAGAGATAAATCAATAAGCTTCAATAAGGTTATTAAAAGTGCATTAATCAGCACCGGTGCCTGCAGAGCTGAGGATTAGCACCCGCCGCACAAAAAAACCCTCTATGTCCCCCCTGGGGCTTTTCCTCACGCCCGACCCTTACCCCAGAGCTCACGTCCCAGCCCCTCCGGGCCCCGCTGCGCACCGACCTCCACCCTTGGTCCCTCCCGCTCCAAACTTTCGCCCCGCCCGGGACAGACGCGCCGCGGGCGAAGCCCCCTCGCACACCCGCCGGGCCGCGGCCCGAACCGGGCCCCAGGACCCACCGCTCCCCGCCCAGCCCAGCGCGCGCCCACAGCGCCCCTGACCTCCACATGAAGCTGTGCCCACCTGACCACACGCGCCTGCGCCCCGCGCCAAGAAGCCCGCTCCTCATTGGCCCACGCCGCCCCGTGGCATTCCGGGGAGTGTAGTTCCTCTGCGGCTCCGCGCTCCCGGGGGCAGCGCGGCGTCGCCTACAACTCCCGTCGAGCCGCGCTCCGCCTGGCCCGCGGCTCAAAACCACGCTCTATTGGCCGCCGCGCTCTCCTTGCGCGTAAGTCGTCCTGGGAGTTGTAGTCCTGATGTGTGTGGGGAGGGGAGCGCACGGTGGGGCCGGCGCCTCGAGACGGGACACGGCGGGTCCCAGGGCACTCCCCGCGCCACAACCCGGCTCGGAGCCGCCGCCTCCCGCCCGGCGAGAGGAGCCAGGCTGCCCTACCCGGGCCCGCACGGGCGGGCGGACACGCGGCGGAGGCCGCGAGCTGCCGCTAGGGGGAAGCGGCGCCCTCCTGCCGACGGCGCCGGCTGGGAAAACAGGAGGAAAAAGGAGGGAAAAAAAAATTCCTTCCCAGGTAGAGCCCCAAGCAGCCGCTCCCAGGAGACTGCCCCGAATCTCGAAGATGGCGGGAGCCAATGGAGGAGCCCGTCTGGGCTCATGTCGCGAGAGGCACCTGGCCCGGGCGGCTGATCCCAACGCCGATGGCTGATGGTACCCGCGGGGTGGCGGTTGTTGAGCCCTCGTGCGAAAAAATGGTCCCTTTGTGTGGAGACCGTCCCCAGGGTGACTCAGCCAGGCCAGACACCGCGTGTCCTGATGCATCACTTTGTGGCTGGTGCTGCGCTGTCCACTGAGACCCTTCCCAGCTCTGCGGGCTGGTGGCAGGTGACACAACCCTGCGTGTGCCAGGGATGAGGGAATTCAGCCCTGTGCCAGTGCTGGCTGCACCGCAGGCTCACATGGGAGCTGCGTTGGGCTATGTTGGCCTCCCCCAGGTTTCATCTCCCCGAGGAATGAAACCAAAGCCCAAGGATGGTGGTGGGC
>VWPW01001675.1:0-11275 GCA_013389825.1 Crypturellus undulatus
GATGCTTTGGAGCCCGGAGATGCATCCCGAGGCGGCTTCCCGCTGTAACGCACCTCCTGCTCTTGCCTTGCAGTGAAAAGCGAGGACGAAGACGGGAGCCATTCGCACAGCAAAGGCGGCGAGGAGAGCAAGGACCACAAGCGCTCCAAGCGCCCGCGCACCATCCTCACCACGCAGCAGCGGCGCGCGTTCAAGGCCTCCTTCGAGGTTTCCTCCAAACCCTGCAGAAAGGTACAAGGACAAGCAGCACAATCCGTCCAATCCCCGGCCCGAGTCCTTGGGAGCGCCATTAAATCCCTAATTCCGCTCTCCGTCCCCTCTCCGTTTTGTGGGCAGGTGAGAGAGACCCTGGCGGCTGAGACGGGCTTGACCGTGCGGGTGGTTCAGGTCTGGTTCCAGAATCAAAGAGCCAAGGTGAGTGGCGGTCCCTGTCCCATAGCCGAATTCCAGGTTCTTGGAACCCATCAGCAAGCCTAGAAATGAAAAAAAATTAGGAGGAATAGAACAGCTATGCAGGATTAAACCACAGCTCCATCTATGCCCAATAATAGCAAAAACTTAGGGAGGAATATAAGAATATAAGAAACAAGTTATGCAGAGAAGTTTGCAGAGTTTTCATGTCCATTTTTAATTATTTTCCTCTGTTTTTTCCCCCCTCCACTCCCCGTGTGAGCTCAGAAGGATGAGAAACATTTGCCACCATTTTCCAAGTTGCAGGGAAAACCATGCCTCGTTTTGCGGAATTCCGATAGTGGAGACAGAAAATGCGAAAGTGGCTTTGAAAAACGTCCCTTTGCAATAAGCGAGTCCCTCTTTTTCAAATTGCACCTTCCCACAAAGAAAACACAACCTTTTTCTGCCACTGTCGTTTCTCCTGGGGATTGCAACGGCCTTTCCTGGGAATATCGAGGAGTTTAAGCAGCGTCGTATCTTGGAAGTGCAGGTCCCTTGGGAAGCAGGCGGCAGCTGGGTTAAACGCAGCCCGTTTTCCTCCTCTCCAAGCCGCATTTTAAGCACCTACGGGGTCTCGTTCTTGCAGATGAAGAAAATCGCTCGCAGGCAGCAGCAGCAGCAGCAGCAGCAGGAGCAGGACCAGCTGGGCAACCCGCGCTTGGGCAGCGGGAGAGGCACCGGGCGCAGCAGCCGGCAGAGCAACGAGGACAGCGAAGGTGAGGAGCAGCCACGGACGGGAGATGCATGCGGAGGTGCATGCAAAAATGCAACCCAAGGGGCCGTTCAGCAGGGCTGGTGATGCACGGAGATGCCCTCTTCTCTGTTGCATGTTTGTGCAGCCCAGCTGATGCACTCACAGCCTGGCAGCAGCATGAACAGGGGGTTATTGCAATATTCCTGCCACTTGCTGCGCTCTGCTGCAACCCATGCATCTTGCAATATTCCTGCCACTTGCTGCGCTCTGCTGCAACCCATGCATCTATGTGCATGCGGCATTTTTGCAATATTCCTGCCGTTTGCTGCGCTCTGCTTCAACCCATGCATCTTGCAATATTCCTGCCACTTGCTGCGCTCTGCTGCAACCCCTGCATCTGTGTGCACAGGGTGTTATTGCAATATTCCTGCCACTTGCTGCGCTCTGCTTCAACCCATGCATCTGTGTGCACGGGACATTATTGCAATATTCCTGCCACTTGCTGTGCTCTGCTTCAACCCATGCATCTGTGTGCACGGGGCATTATTGCAATATTCCTGCCACTTGCTGTGCTCTGCTTCAACCCATGCATCCTGCAATATTCGTGCCACTTGCTGTGCTCTGCTGCAACCCATGCATCTTGCAATATTNTGTGAACGGGGTGTTATTGCAATATTCCTGCCACTTGCTATACTCTGCTCCAACCCATCCATCTGTGTGCACGGGACATTATTGCAATATTCCTGCCACGTGCTGTGCTCTGCTTCAACCCATGCATCTGTGTGCACGGGGTGTTATTGCAATATTCCTGCCACTTGCTATACTCTGCTCCAACCCATCCATCTGTGTGCACGGGACATTATTGCAATATTCCTGCCACGTGCTGTGCTCTGCTTCAACCCATGCATCTGTGTGCACGGGGTGTTATTGCAATATTCCTGCCACTTGCTATACTCTGCTCCAACCCATCCATCTGTGTGCACGGGACATTATTGCAATATTCCTGCCACGTGCTGTGCTCTGCTTCAACCCATGCATCTGTGTGCACGGGGTGTTATTGCAATATTCCTGCCACTTGCTATACTCTGCTCCAACCCATCCATCTGTGTGCACGGGACATTATTGCAATATTCCTGCCACGTGCTGTGCTCTGCTTCAACCCATGCATCTGTGTGCACGGGGTGTTATTGCAATATTCCTGCCACTTGCTATACTCTGCTCCAACCCATCCATCTGTGTGCACGGGACATTATTGCAATATTCCTGCCACGTGCTGTGCTCTGCTTCAACCCATGCATCTGTGTGCACGGGGTGTTATTGCAATATTCCTGCCACTTGCTATACTCTGCTCCAACCCATCCATCTGTGTGCACGGGACATTATTGCAATATTCCTGCCACGTGCTGTGCTCTGCTTCAACCCATGCATCTGTGTGCACGGGGTGTTATTGCAATATTCCTGCCACTTGCTATACTCTGCTCCAACCCATCCATCTGTGTGCACGGGACATTATTGCAATATTCCTGCCACGTGCTGTGCTCTGCTTCAACCCATGCATCTGTGTGCACGGGGTGTTATTGCAATATTCCTGCCACTTGCTATACTCTGCTCCAACCCATCCATCTGTGTGCACGGGACATTATTGCAATATTCCTGCCACGTGCTGTGCTCTGCTTCAACCCATGCATCTGTGTGCACGGGGTGTTATTGCAATATTCCTGCCACTTGCTATACTCTGCTCCAACCCATCCATCTGTGTGCACGGGACATTATTGCAATATTCCTGCCACGTGCTGTGCTCTGCTTCAACCCATGCATCTGTGTGCACGGGGTGTTATTGCAATATTCCTGCCACTTGCTGCGCTCTGCTGCAACCCATGCACCTGTATGCATGGGGCGTTATTTATTGCAATATTCCTGCCACTTGCTATACTCTCCTTCCACCCCTGCCTCTGTGTGCACCCAGCATTATTGCAATATTCCTGCCACTTGCTGCGCTCTGCTTCCACCCATGCATCTTTGTGCACAGGGCGTTATTGCAATATTCCTGCTGTTTGCTGCGCTCCGCTTCAACCCATGCATCTGTGTGCACGGGGCATTATTGCAATATTCCTGCCACTTGCTGCGCTCTGCTGCAACCCATGCATCTGTGTGCATGGGGCACGATTTATTGCAATATTCCTGCCACTTGTTGCGCTCTGCTTCAACCCATGCATCTGTGTGCACGGGGTGTTATTGCAATATTCCTGCCATTTGCTGCGCTCTGCTTCAACCCCTGCATCTGCGTGAACGGGGTGTTATTGCAATACTCCTGCCATTTGCTGCGCTCTGCTGCAACCCATGCATCTGTGTGCACATGGCGTTATTGCAATATTCCTGCCACTTGCTACATTCTGCTTCAACCCCTGCATCTTGCAATATTCCTGCCACTTGCTGCGCTTTGCTTCAACCTGTCCCTCTGTGTCTGCAGATGGTGCAAGCGTCCACGGCCTGGACGGGCTCATGGTTCCCTATCCCCGGATCCCGCAGCAGCAGCTGCTGCCCCTGGAGCAGAACGGCTACAGCACGGACCTGTACAGACAGGGGCTCACGCCGCCCCAGCTGCCCGGGGACCATCTGCATCCCTACGGTAGGAGAGCGCAGTGGGGACCGTCACATCCCTGCATCGACGCTGCCCTTGAACAATCCAAACCAGGAAAATCCACCTGGGATGTTGCACCCACAGCAGCCTGACCTTGGCTTTGGGCAAAAATCTGGGCCAGATGAGGGTCTTGTCCAATGTGAAATGTCCTTTTTGGGGAGGAAACGGCTAAGCTTGCTGCAAACCCCGTGTTTGCGGCTCATGTTGGATGCTGCTCAGGGCCAACGTCGCTCCGGGTGACCCTGTGGTTAGTCTCCTTGGCCACAAAGGGGCTCGTGTTTGTGTTCAACTCACTCGTGTTTCCCGTTTCTTCCTCTTTTAGACTCCGAAGGAGTTTTCCACGACATGGACAGCGACAGCATGAGCCACCTGGGCGACTGCCTGCTGTCCACGGCCGAAGCCAACCTCCTCCAGGCCCGCGTAGGGAACCCCATCGACCGACTCTACTCCATGCAGAGCTCCTACTTCACCTCCTGACCATGGAAAAGCTCCCGGCTCTTCACAGGCGTCTTGGATAAACCCTGCTCCAAATTCCGCACAACGGGAAGGGAGAAGAAACAAGACTGGGACCTGCAGAGACACCGCAACGCTGCACAACGGAGGAGACAACGGAGTTTGTCCAGGAAAAGCACTAATTCACAGAGACCATCCACACAGTTGGAGGATTTGGGGTTGCTTCTCTCCTTTTTTATTCCCTAGCCACAAGTAGATGGATGGTACGATGTCGTTTAGCTGTAACTTTAGCAGTTCGTCCAGTGTTTTAAGCTTTTGAGCGTATGGCCATCAAATAAAGACTGGTCGAGCGACCCATAGAAGCAGCAGGTCCCCTTTCTCCTGCCAATTCTCTTTATTTAAGTCTTGGCTGCAGCCGAGCTGTTTGCTGGGCTGTTTGGCGCCTGATTTCATNACTAATTCACGGAGACCGTCCACACAGCTTGGAGGATTTGGGGGTTGCTTCTTCTCTCCTTTTTTATTCCCTAGCCACAAGTAGATGGATGGTACGATGTCGTTTAGCTGTAACTTTAGCAGTTCGTCCAGTGTTTTAAGCTTTTGAGCGTATGGCCTTCAAATAAAGACTGGTCGAGCGACCCATAGAAGCAGCAGGTCCCCTTTCTCCTGCCAATTCTCTTTATTTAAGTCTTGGCTGCAGCCGAGCTGTTTGCTGGGCTGTTTGGCGCCTGGTTTCATGGGACAAAGTGAATTTTCAGCCATAAAAGCCAAGGTCCTGGGGCATCTCTAATGGATCACACTACTGAGACCTTCCTCGTGGTCGTCAATTAATTGCCACAAGGTGAATTTTTAAGTTTGACATCTCCAAAAATACACGATAGCTTGGCCTCGATTGAAATGGTGGTGCATGGGGATCCACAAAAAGAATATTTACCCCCTATCTTATTCAAGGATGTTAAGAGAAGTGTAACACAGCCACCGTGCTATTACCTTCTTTGTCTACGGGGGCAATTTTATTCCTTTTATGGATGGAACAGAGGCTTTTCCTTACAAAATCACACTGCTCCACACACTACTTTGCACGGTTCTTTTCCAAATAGCAGACTGAAGCAATTTTAGTCTGAAAATTTCCTATTGGAAAAGCCTTCCTCTATAACTTATCTCCACCAGGACTTCCTAGCCTGACTATACCTTCCATTCACTGCAGACATCCTAGGAATTCCCTTCCCTCCAACAAGTGATGAGACAAAGAAGTGGAATTGCCTTTTCTTGGGATGCATCCACGACAAGTCACTCCATTTGGCTGCACTTGGGTTTTACTTTGAGGGCAACATCAGAATTCACTGGAAAACTGGCTTATCTCCTCTGGGAGTAGAAAGGAATAATATATTTTCTTCATCCACCACGACGTCCTCTTGCCTGGCACAGCTACAAGAAGCAGATGGGCACTAATGTGAGTACTAATAAAAGGTAAAACAGGCACGAGAGGGCAAGAATGAAAGTCCAAGTTTCTACCAAAAGGAATTTCTTTATCCTCCTGCCCACCACCCATTTGATTCTCAGTCAGATTTTAAGGATTAAAAGGAAGAAATGTCTAATTACTTTTGGTTACAGAGAAAGATCCACAGAAACTACATAATCCTGATGCTGAAAGGAGACACCAGCCTGATACACTTTGCTTTTTATCGGGAATTCTTCCTCTTCAAGAGAACTGGCATAAAGAAGGATGGGGAACAGAACTGCAACCCTTAAAGCTCACTCCCCTGCTTCACCTTCAATAAAGCTGTGATAATGTGACACTTGCTGTGCCCTTGTGTTTGCAGAGCTGCATTCTGCAGCTGGACTTCCCTTTGCTGTCAGTATCAGGTGTTTTTTTTCCCCACGTTTTGTACTTTACAGACACTTGGATCTTACTTTTCCCGAGGGAATGGGGAGCAGAAACAGCATTTTTGTGGCATATATTTCCCTAGATAGCGAGGTTCTAGGATAGATTCACCCATTCATTCCAGACCGAGCTGCTGCAGCCTGTTAATTCCCACTTTTGTTGTGTGTTTATCCACCTTTAGGAAATGAGACCCAAATTTCCTAACGTTGTACTTGGCTTTCGGTGGCTCTTGCACTAGAGCTGGTGTGAGTTTAGATAAAGTTTTCAGAGAATCCTACAGTGAACTGTGTGCAGATTTGTTTCTTACAAACACTGGAGCCAGTTTCACCCACTGAAACCCTCCCCTCTCTTTGTCGTGATCTAGTGCTGTGACGTGCCGATTTTTTTAATTTTTTTATTTTTTATTATTTTTTTGCATGTACCTTTGAAAATAAAACGCAAATTGGAAGTGGAAATGTGAAGCTTGCCTCGGCACATGTGCATGCACGAGTGGCCCTGCAGATTGCACCCGTGCAAACGGGGCCACCAAACCATGTCGCAGCGAAACCTGCCCTGGGAGCCCAGCAGACCGTTACCTTTCCCAGGATCTGGTTATCCCGGAGCAATTGAGGAATTAGGGTTGGCAGCGGTTCATGTGTTAAGAGAGGGGCAGCAAACTCGAGTTGGTGCAAGAGGAACAGCAACTGCAAAATGAAAAAGTAATTAAATAGTGTAACTGCTGGGGATGTCCATTGCACCGAAATGCCCAGATGGGTCTCCCTGTATCCACAGAAAGGAGAATAAAGGTGCAAGATAGAGACATGAAAAGCGCTCCCCTTTGTCCAAGCAACTTCCCTGGTGCTGAAGGGACTCGGGATCACCTGGAAAACGGCCAAGGAAAGCAAGAAGTGTGTGTGAATGGAATGTGGTTCTGCACGGCGCTCTGCCCTCGCCGCCTGCCCGGTTCGGTGCAGGCCCTGCCAGCGGCACTAAATCTCTCCGTGCGCCTGCAGACACCAAAGGAACACGCTGATTTATGGTTCCTTTAAGTAAGAGAACCAGAGTGTAAAACGAGAGCATTTTCTGGATGAAAAATTAAAGAGATGGTTTGGTTAGTTCCTCATTCTAAGGCGATGTGTAATTTACCTTATTGGGCGTCAAGTTCCACTTGAAAGGAAAAGGGACATCAACAGAAGGTAAAGCAACAGGCTGAAAAAAGTCACACTCAATTTCATATTGGGAGACCTAAACCAAGGGGGAAAAAAAAAAGGGAGAGGAAAAACAAAGCAGAGAATTACCTAAACTAATGATCCTTGGCTTTCTCCTAGCTTAAGATCTCAGAACTCCTTGTATATGTTAATTAATTATCCCTCATTGCTCCCCATACAATTAGGTGTTATTTGTTTCAGAGTAAGCAGAGACGTAGAATATAGAATTACTGCCTTTCCAGGGCCACGGAGACAATGGAGAAGTCTGAATGGGAAAACTAGGGTCCAGTTTGCTTAAGTGGCAGGCGAAACACACGTGTAACTGAAAACAAGAGGCCAGAACAATTAAAAGAGCAGAAAACACAGAATTTTTTACCAAGCAGAGAGTAGGAATGCTAGAAACCCACGCTGGAAGCTAAGCGGTTTGAAAAAAACTATTACAGTGATATAAAAATAATAATAATAATAATAATAATAATAATAATAATAATAATAATAATAATAATAAAAGCACTTCTGTGTGGCTGAAAGATAATTTAGACTAATTAACCCCTGAGTTAACCTATAAAGGTTTATGATATGGTTCTCTTAACAGTTCTCAAGCATCTTAGAACTTGGTCCGGTGGGTTTTTCTTGATCCTGCAGGGCTCGAGTGCTCCTTTCTGGTCTGTTTTGAGTTTGAAAGAACCCATCTCGCTGAATCCTGGGCTAAATATTTTTTTTTCCCCCCTCCTTAGATGAGTTTCCCACCTTGGGATACATAAGTTTATTCATTTATTGATTTTAGCTGCTTGGCATTAATTTAATCCAGTAACTGTCCTACTTGTAAGAGCTTCCTGCATTTGTTTCTAATTTCTTTCTGTCCTACCTGAACTTAGAGGAATCCTATCCATTGACTCCACAACAGCATCATTTTGCGGTACGGGAATGGAGAGAACATCCCTGGGGTTTTAAATCCTTGTCTCTTTATTCAGAATATTCTTAGGATTGAAGGAATTGCTGTCTCGGGTGGCACACGGCAAGAGGACAGAGTGACATCTCTCATCATCTACCTCTCCTCCTGCTCCCTAGGAAGAAATTAGAGACCTGTAAGAGCTTGAGAGCAAATATTGGCAGCTCAGGGGTTAACGCATTGGACTGAACAAGTAATAAGCAGGTTCCTGAGAAGGAGGAGACATAACTGGGCTTACCAGGGGGCCCAGTGCACCTTAAACATAATGAAAAATGGCTTTTTTTCTGCTGCCAGGCTGACATTTCAATACAATGTCAACACCATGTAAAGCACCCTCGCTGCATCCTTAATAAAGCTATTCACACCACAGACATTTACGCCTAATCAGGTGCTGCCTGGTATAAATAATCGCCAGAGAGAGACTAAAAATAGACTTTCCCTCTTCTGATAGCAGGTACCTCCTTTCTAAATCCACTTTGAAGCAAAGCGACCACCCTCTTTTCCCCTAGAAATGGGAGATTTTTCAGCTCCTTTCCTGCCAAGAGACGAAGCAGCTTGTTCCATATCATGGAACAGATAAACTTCAATCTGCTGCCCTCTCCCTAAAGGAGTTAAACGCTGCCCAAGTGCAGAATATCGAGTCACATTTGCAAAGTAGCACGAAAACAGAGGCAAAAACTCGGACTTGCGCCTGCCTGAAACACGAATAAGGATCAATGTGTCCTGCGCATTGGGTATGAACCCCACCTGGGGTCAAAGCTAAATTTTCTGTCTGGGTTTCACTCCCAGAGGCACAAAAGCCTCATGGTGAAACAGAGCAAAATACTGTGAGGTTTTCAGGACCTCTTACGCTGTTGCATGTGTTAGAAAATGAGAGATTTTAGGTGTCCATCACTGCTCTTAAAGTCAGCGTCCTGAGCAGCAGCAAAGCCCCTGCTCTCAAGCAGAGCTGCATTTATAGAACTAGCTTAGAGATGCTCCATCCTTCGTAGCGGTCTTGCAAGTATCCCAAAGGATTCTTCGGAATTTAGGAAGCTCCAGCTTCTCCTTGGAGGGGTTCCCATCCCAGTGAACACACAGCATGTTAAATAGAACCACGGAGGCTTTTGGATAGTGCAGTTTGCGGAGCCCTGTAGCTCTCCCTCAACCTCTGGAGATGCTCAGAGGTCTCAGGAGTCCTTGTTCTTAATCCATTCCTCAATCTCCTTCCACTTGGGCTCTTCGTTTCCCTAAGGACTTGGATTTAAAGGCCCCCGTTGGTCGCGGTGCTGGGTTTTTGCGCGGCGTTCCGAAGTTCACGGTCATTCCGACGGCAGGAACTCCCTCTGCTGTCCTGAAGCAGCACAAGACACCGTCCGCCACCCCTCAAAACACCTCCCAACGCGGCAAGTTTTCGGATGCATCAACCTAGACCTTCACGGGACTCAACAAGAACTTTAACTGTGATGGGCCCAGGTCAGAGAGCAGCTCCCATCATCAATGGGCAAAGTCAGACCTGGTTTTTGAGCTTCTAAAACTCTTTTTTTTTCTTTTTTGTTTAATTGGGGTGTAAGAATAAAAAACACACTGCAATTAATAACCAAAGAAACTGCTGGCGAATATAAGGAAAAAGTCTGCGTTCAGGCTGCTGTTCTTATTCAAGCACTTCTGAAGGTTTTTGCTGATCTTTTAGTACCATTTCAGCTCTGTAATTTATTCCCTACGATGTTCCTAAGAGCAGGGGGCACCGGCAAGCAAAATCCAGAGTCATCAGAGCCATTGGCAAGTGCTGATGGATCAGGAATGTTCTGACACCCCAATCTGGACTCAGCTGGTTGTAGAAATGTGAAGAGAACCAAGAGAACCCCATCCCAGGGCACGGATTGCCCTCCTTTTTTCCCCAAAGGAAAAAAAGGCAGGATAGGAACGGTACTCCGGAAAACAAAAAGAGAGTTCTCATTCATTCCCGAAGATGAATTTTAATTCCCAGGATCCCCTATGAAAAAAATAGCACAAATAAAAGAATCAGGTAGACTTTTGCAGCACCCTAATTACGAGGTACATGGAAGTCCATCACATCCAGGCCATTTCCATAAGCTTAGTAACATGTTCTTTATGTTAATGTTGTGCTATAAAAGTTTATAAGACATTCTGCAGTGTTGAGTGTTACAAGTTGGCCTATTTCAACATCCATTCTGCCATATATTACTGTACAAAATAGGTCGGTGAGCAGAGCTGGGTGAAAATTACGACTTTAAGTCAACATGACTGCTTTCATCCAGGGCAATTTATCAATTTACCTCAAGCCAGTGTTAAAAAGAGATCAAGTAGCTGCCCTCAAGCACCCTTAGATGCCCTCGGGGAAAAAAAGCAGTTGCATTTTCTTCTATTATATCTATATACATGAAAAACTTTGTTGATAATCCATGTCCATGGCGTACCACTCTTATAGCATGTGTGCACAGCGCTGGTTGTGCATTATATCTTCTTTTGTGAGGAAATTAGGGATTTATGAAGATGAGAAGGGGAGGAAGAGGGCAGGAACGCAGGCCTATGTGTAATGCAGGTGGTAACGTCCCCGCTCCGGCTCTTCGGCTGCCGAGACGCGGCCCGGGGAAGGGGACGTCTGGGGACGCGAAGGCCCCGGCCGTGCACCCACCTCAGGCCGGGGGCTTCACGCCGTCGGCGCAGAGCAAGAAGCGGTTGACGTGGTCGGTGCAGTTGGCCACGGCCGCCTGGTTCTCCCGCAGGCACCGCTCGAAGGCGGCGAAGGGCTCGGCGCAGTCCTGCCGGATCTGCCGCACGATGGGGCTGCGCAAGGGGGGCACAACGGGGTTCTCGGTCACCCCGTGGGTCCGGAGACCCCCTGGATGGCCCCGGAATGGGACCCTGGTGGGTCCAGAGGTCCTGGCACCCTGTCTGCCCCCAGCCCCAGCCCCCTGGCCACCCCGTGGGTCCGGAGACCCCCAGAATGGCCCCAGAATGGGACCCTGGTGGGTCCAGAGGTCCTGGCACCCCGTCTGCCCCCAGTCCT
>VWPW01001682.1:0-43216 GCA_013389825.1 Crypturellus undulatus
TTTTTTTTAATTCAAAGACTTATTTGAATGCATTTTTTTTAGTGTACATCGTGTTCCCAAGAAGCCTTTGATCTTGTTAATCTTTTCATCTTTGCATCAATCTGTTGGGTGAAAATACTGGGACATGCTTTTATTGTGGTGTGGGGGTTTCTGTGGGGTTTGTTTTCCTTTTTACATAGTTTAGAGGAGTTTTCTTTCCTGAGGCTAACCCTCCAGCTTGATCCTACATGAAAGTTGACCACAGATGCTTCAGGTGCTAGGGTGCCAGTTTAGGCCGTGTTTTTGAATTTTCTTTTCAGGGATTTCCTGATCTCAAATGAAAGCATTTTTTCCTCTTTCCTCCTGTTAAGATAAAGAAAGCACTGGGGCAAGTCTGCATGTTTCGGTGTGGGTTTCGTCCCTGCCCATCTCTAGCAGGCAGGTTGCAGGTCAACTTTGAACTCCAGGCCTTGAGGTTGCTTCACCATGCAGCAGAGTCTGGACTGACTTGCCCGCTCCCTCCGTCCACGTTGTGAGGCTGAGCAGTCGTTGTGCTAATGCTGTGGTGCCACTTGGTAGGCTCAGAGCACGCACAGGATGATTCACATCTGGCTGCATCTGGCCACGTAGACCAGCCTTTGTCTGGGTTGTATTCGTACGCTCTTCTCCCCTAGTTCTTTCCATAGATGTAGATCCCAGGTAAAACTTCCATAGCTAAGGCCATGCCTGCTCTACCTTGTGCTGCTAGCTGTAGCCAGATCCCTTCTATGGATGAAGAAAGCTCTGTAAAATAGTACTCTGTAAGTAAAACTTTAGCCCAAGTAAAATAAACTTTACCAGTGTGCCTGTGTCTAGTATATGATGGAATTAGTTGCTTTGTCTTAATTAGCTATGACAGCTAGTCCTTGAAGTGAAGATGAACTTTTAGGCCATACTTTGATACTCATTTTAGCTGGAACACCAGCTAGGAAGAGGAGTTCCTAGGTGTGTGTTATTAGCACTGTCTTCTCCCTGTCACGTATGAACTGGACTGGAGAAATGATATGGCTGAAAAGTTCCTAGGCATATGTATATATTTTGATAAGGCTGTTTTTCCACCGTGTTAGTTCCCTCATTCTGCTCACAATAACAGAGGCACAAAAAGGGTTTTTTTTGGTGGCACAGGCCAGAGGTCTTAGTGAGGACACCAGGAAGCAGTTGCAGGAAGGAAGATAGTTTTGGGGGAGAGCAGGAGGAGCTGTTTGGCAGTCAAAAAAAATGTAAAAGTAAACCTATTACCAGTTTACTAGTTCCTTTGGTTCTGATTATGGCTGTGTGGCCCAAGAGTTTGGCTTGTGATGAAGTGTAGGTTGGGCCAGAGAAAGTTGGAGCGTGAACAGCAGCCACCTGGAAAGTGCCAGTGCCAAAGCACAAAGCCTGCTTTGAGTGGTGTCTCCATCAGACAGACCCTCCCTGAAGCACTTCTGTGTGGTCCAGTGACCTTGCTGAAGGACCGCAGAGCTGGGCTGAGGTGTTCTCCATGCTGCGTAAGGACCTGTTCAAGGCTGAAACAGTAGGATGTGTCTGAAGACATTTGAGTATTTCTTGTCCTTTATCTTGTTGACCCATTGCAGGGAAGTGTAAATGTCTTGGTTTACAGAAACATAGTGAATTTCCTTGTCCACCTTGTCTTTTACCTAGGTCCTGAGGGAGTCTAATAAATTAGCCGAAATGGAGGAGCCACCTTTGCTACCAGGAGAAACCATTAAAGACATGGGTATGTGAAAAGTATATCCCTTATTACTTGGTGACCAAATAGAATATCCACAGAGCAAAGTATCTTAGTGCTCACTTGCCAGCAAGAGCACATTGCTGATGTTTGGAGGCCCATGGTCAGACTGATTCATTAATCAAGTCATTGTGGATGCTGCGAGCCAAGGTAACTGAGTTATCTGCTCTTAACATGGAGTGAATACAAAGCAGCTCAGCATGTTTTAGCATCAGTAACGAGAGATGCATTTGCATTTGCTGTGTCCTAAGAGCACCCAGATGGATTGCTTCAAGGTGCATTCACCACAGAGTCACTTCTTAGGTTGACGTAACATAATTATGTGTTGAATCTCTACCAAAAACTGCAGGAAAGTTGCACTGCTATTGCAGAGTTTTAGTGTTATGGGGGTAGGTGTCTTTCTTCCCCCTTTTTTTCTCAGCTAGACTGTGTGACATGCAGCGACTTTGCTGATGCTCCTACTGTCTGAAATTTTGAGTAAGCCTCTTGATTTATTTTCTGTAAGAGATTTTGTATTCACTAGTTTAGCAGTGTTGGCATTCTCCTTCATCGTGTTCCCTCCCTCTTCAAATGAAGAAGGCATCCTAAAAGTCCTAAAAGGAAAAAAACTTATTTCTTCTCTCTACTTTCCTAAAGATTCTGAACTCTTACTCCAAACAAGCGCATGCAGTGCAGACTGGCATATAATTCCTCCCGTGGATCCTGAAAGCCGGACAGCAAGACCATATTTTGGAGGATTCTGGGAAACGGTTTAAAAGAACAGGGTCTCCTGTATTTTTATCTCTTTGCAAATGATACAATGAGCCATCTAAATCTGCAAAAACAGGTGGCTTAAAGAGCAGACTGGGTAGCAGCCATCAAGTCCAACAAGAAATCAAAGGTAGCAAAAAAGCAGTATTGTTCATCAGCAATATTGTATCCTGTTAAAAGTGCAGGAAGGGTGAGTGTAATTCTTTTTGTATTTTATTAGGAAGGGAAGAAAATTATTTCAGTTAACCTTAAGATCTGGGGTGAGACTGGCCCTATCAAAAAACAAAATCCATAAGAAGTGATATTTATAAATCCTGGTTTCCAGTATCTTTCTCCCATATGGATTGTGTTATATCTAACAAAAACTGAGGTTATTAGCCTTTCCCTTGGTAGTAGCCCTACAGCCTCTCTCTTGGTGTCCGTTTTCACAAACAGTGAGGGAATTTAATACCTTGGAGGTCCCTATCCATTGGACAGAGACTGCTGAAATCATGCAACAGGGGTAGGGTTAAGGTCAGATAAACAGACACCTATCCATGTGTGTACCTGTGTGCTTAACTAAAATTGTTTCCTTAGAAAAACAGCCTAATAAAATGCAAACATGGAGAGGGGTAGGGCTTTTAAACTGCCAAGACTGGTGTTTGAGATAATGCCTAGGATTCCTTACCTGGAAAATGTTTTTCTAACATCTTCCCTTTTGACTTACACTTGTTGTTCCTTTTTAAATGTATATACTTTCTCTTTTCATATCAATAGATTTTATTTTATTTTTTAAAACTTTTTTTTTCAGACTTTTGTTTTGAGTAATGGGAGCTTAGTGGATATGCCAAGTAGGCTGCTCTCCTGCATGTGATGTGCTTCAGGAGCTGCCTTCCTGGGTCAACCTACTCATTGAAAAATGTGCATTAATGATTGGCTAGCAATGAAATATTTTGAGTTTAAATGTCCTTCCAACAAATGCATTTCTCTTAAAATGAATAAATGAATAATGAGATTGCCAGCATGTGCATTTTACCCCAAAACTCCATGCTGTTTGTTTTGCTCCATGAGTCATATCTCATCCCTTTTCCTCTGAATTTCTTAGCCGGGGCTCTGAGAGCTACCAAAACCAGGTTAATGCTGCACTGCAGGCCTTGTCTGCTCACCCGCTTTTGATTTTTAAGGCTCCTCTGCATGTCCAGTTCTGGTGAGTCAGTGACAACCCTAAGGAAGCAGAGCTGATGCAGGCATGATGTAGGTGGATGAGCTGCTGGTGGCCTCGAGTAAGGCAGACTCTCTCCCCTGGTAAATGACACAGAGAAAAGGTGAAGAAATTGGAGTGCCTGTTATGGCACCCACCAGTCCAGGAGCTCCTGTATGTGGTGGCTGTCACGTGTGGGATAGAAGAGCTTCCTCACCCATTTCACACAGCCCTTGCAAAACGTTTCCCTTAGGATCTTAACGTTATTAAGATGGTCTTGTAGTTTTGTTTTCTCTTTCAGATTTCATGGATATGGCGGCTAGGGTCTCCTTCTGAAAGGATTTCTGTGTGTCTGAGGAGTATCGCTCCTGTTTAGTAATAGCATAAACTGCAGCACAAGCAGCCGACTGTTCTTAGTGACAGAAAATGCGATGGGTCACTGGTGGGAGGCAGGGGGAGGGAAGCAGCTTGAAGGTTGGCATTTTTAATTGATATAAAACAGAAGGGCAGTTAGGGGAGGTGTTTGCTGTGGAAAACCAGCAGCACCTCTTGCCTTTTGCTGGAACAAGTGAGAAACGTTTGAGGCATTTTAAAAAGGGGACTGTTTTGAGTCACCATCACTCAGGTTCAGGAATAATTGAATTGTTGCAGAGAAACTCGATCGCTGACTTAAGACTTAAAATCACTGGCAATTGGGTGCTATACAGATTTTTGGCTGCTGTAAATTGCTGTAGCTCCACTGACTTCAATTAGAGCTTTTAGCTGCAGAGCCTCCATCCCGGGGCTGATTCTTAATTTTAGGGTGCACAGAAGGACCCGAGTTTGCTAGAAGTCATTTGCAAGAGAACGGATTTCTTATGTTCTTTATGGCACAAAATAGATTGCTATAGGAATATACAGCATTTTGGCTGATTTTTATCCAGCTTCAAATGTGTGCATTCAGGGCAGGAATTGTCTTTTCTTTTTGTGCAGCGTGTCCTCAAGCAGTGGGAATGCATTGGCCAGTGCTGGTCTGCAGGCTGCAACCTCGCAAGGGTCCTTGCACAGGGCCAGCAGTGCCCCATGCAGGTTCCAGGGGAGCTGCTCGCCTGCAGTTAGATTAACACCAGCACTCTGGTCATTTAACAGGAGTGAAACTTGCTTCTTAGCTCTAGGCAAGAGTCCCAGAATAAGCTTGTTTTCATTTCATGGGCTGAAAGCAGAGCCCTTAATGTTGCTACTGTCAGAATTTTGCTTCCATAGTAGAAAACTGACCTTTTTTTTCTTTCTTCTTTTTTTTTCCTTCTTTATGTTCTGAAGCTAAGGATGTTACTTACATCTGCCCGTTCACTGGCGCAATCAGAGGAACTCTTACTGTTACCAATTATAGGCTGTATTTTAAAAGCATGGAACGGGTAAGCTTTTGAAACCATCTACTTTTATTGGCTATTTGATATAAAATGTGTCTTTTCAATCTTTAGCCCTAGGGTCCTTTTTCTTAGTATAATTCTATGTGTATCATGTCTGTATGTTTGGGAATATGGGTGTAAGGGAACATCTGTTTTTTTTTTCCCTCCCTTATTAAACTCACAAATTTCAACTGTCTACAGGATCCTCCTTTTGTCCTAGATGCATCTTTAGGTGTAATCAACAGAGTGGAGAAAATCGGAGGTGCTTCCAGTCGTGGGGAGAATTCCTATGGGTTGGAGATTGTATGCAAGGTAATTTTTTGTCTGTGAGAAAGTCTATTCTAAAAGGTTTTCTAAAAGGTTCCAGCTGAAATTTGCACTATGGCTTCACACATTTCAAAAAAGTCTGATTTTAAAAGTCCTTTCAAGGATACTCCAAGTCTACTAATTAGAGATGAGACCCAAACCTTTATTGAGGTTTTATGCTAAGTAAGATCTTTTTTTCTTCATAGAAGAAACCTAGGACTGTATCCCAGTAATTCAGATTCAGGTTTCCTGGACTGCCCATCCGATCTCCCAGTAAGGCTCCTGACACTGTGCAACAGAGCGTGCGTTTCACTGACCTGCACTGGAAGAGCAAGAAGAGGGCAAGTTTTACCCTGAATTGTTTGCTTGTCTCCACCTGCTATTGTACTTTGGTGAGAGACTTGACAATAACCTTCTGCCCCCTTTCAGGCCATTCTTTCCCTTCTTTCAAGGTAGTGCACACCCAAGTCTGCTTTCGGTAGCTCACAGAATCACTAAAAAGGCAAATTTTAATAAAAATTGGTTATCACCTCTTTGTGTCTAATGATCTTGGGCCCACAAAGCAAATAAACCCACCATCCCCAGCTGTATGTCCATTGTGCTCTCCACCATGGCAATTACCGTGGTAGGTCTCAGGCTGCCTCGAGCTTCAAATTCACACACAAAGGCCGTTTTGGAGTGATCCGCACTGCTTCCCGTGGTATGAAACCCGGGCACAAACCCAGGGCCAGATCTCCTGGCCCTCCACACCCCAGGCCAGGACACCTGGCCCAGGAGATGCTGTTCTTTGTGTTGCCAGCAGAGCAGTACAGGCCTAGCTTATGCCTGAAATTTGCTCTGTCTGAAAGCAATTACCTAATCTAAATAATGTAAGACAGTGAAGTCTTTTGCTGTCTGTCTCATTCTCTGACTTACTGTATGATCTTCATATGCTTGAACTTGATAGTTTATTTCCTGCTGGTGGCTTTTGAACTGTTTATTACAAGTGTTTGCATTTTGGCCTTGCCTGGAAAATCTTGGCATCTTAAATCTTGGCTTTATTTCTTTTCTGAATTTGATTTTGTAGATGAGAACAGAAGAGACGTCTTGGGTTACTTCCCTTTGCGGAAACTGCGCTGCAGTGCAAAGGGAAGGAGTTTTCCATTTCAGACCTCTTCTCTAGTGCTCTGAGAAAGAGCAGGGGATTTTGAAGGGAGATGAATGCCCTGCTTGCTCCGCACCGGCCAGCGGGGCTTGGGCTCCCTGTATGCAGTAGCTCCAGGGCAATGTCCTGCTCAGAGCCAGGCTGGCTGTGATGAGCAGGACTTCGTGAGTCAGGGCTCAGCCTCCGTGCACTGCAAGAGCAAATTCCTGCTCATCAGAGAGAGTTTGTCCTCCATCCAGGTCTCTCGTGACGTGTTGGCAGGTAGGAAGCCTTGAGTAAAGTCAAGGTGCTGCCAGTCAGGCACTTCCACACACGCCATCCATTCCTGCAGGTTATGGAAACTTTGGAAGCTGCTGCTGGCCACTGAATCAAGCCCAAAGTCACAGTGCAGCTCTGGTCAAAGTGGGATATAAACCAGTGCTAGAAAGAGCATCATGGTGTCACTCTATCTTGAATGAGGGCTTTTTTGTGTTGAAGTGGCTAAGATACCTGTGACTTGATTTTCTTCTTTTAGGATATTCGAAACTTGCGATTTGCTCATAAGCCTGAGGGGAGGACTAGACGATCCATATTTGAGAACTTAATGAAATACGCTTTCCCAGTTTCAAATAATCTGGTACGTTTTTCTTTTTTTTTTTTTGATGATACCAAAACATGCAGAATGGCAATAAGCAGCTTTGTTCAGTACCGTCTATTTGTATGAGGTGGTTTCCCTAAGGGATAAGAAATGATGGCTTTTAAATCCCTCTTAAAATTACTTATTTTGGAATTTAGATTGTATAGAAAACAGAGAAAGTTGGTGAATTCTGTGGAGGATGGAAAATGACTTACTGATGCTCACATCCCTGTAATGGAGGGAGAGTGTTCAAAGCATAGTGATTTCCATCAGTTAACAGCTAATGTTCACTGTGCTGCTCTCAGATCTGAAACACATCTTTTTTTTTTTGTAATTTGTTTTTCTTTATTTTTTTTCTGCAATTGTTACTTTAAATACCAGTTGAAAGAATTTAGTTCTTAATATGTGCTAGCCTTCTTGGCCAAGTGTTGTTTTCTTTCTCTTTTTAAAAATAAGCTCCTTTTGTTAATGAAATACTAGGTAATAGGCAGGCAAGATAACGGGGACAGGGCAAAGTGTGTAGTCAGACTGATTACTTTGTACAGTAAGTATGTTGATTTTTTTTTTCAAAAAATCCTAGAAGAAAATAGTCCAGAAGAGTTGAGAGAAAAGTGACCAGTCATCAATTATTACCTGAGCTATCAAATGTCCTAGAAACTGGCTTTGAGTACTTAATGATAATTTGTCTTTCTTTCAGCCACTTTTTGCATTTGAGTACAAAGAAGTTTTCCCAGAAAATGGGTGGAAAGTCTACGACCCCATTTGGGAGTATAGAAGACAGGTAGGTACTCTGCCATATCCTTTCTCATCCTCCTTGCTCTTCAGAAGTGGGGCTCTGTGCTGCAGTGATTACAGATTTCATGGAGTGGAGAAAGATCCCACTGGTGAATGTCTTGCAGTTGGAGCTCAGGCATTTTCTCCATGCTGCAGTGATTGATGGCAGCAGTGTGCAGTGTGCAAATAGTAGCATCCACTGATGCATTAGCAGGAGATTACTCAGACTACAGCTATCTTGAGGCTTTGGGAGAAACGCCTATTGCTTTGTCTTAGTCATCAGCCACCTTGCAGTGAGACTCAGGGTACTTTGCAGGTATATAAGGTATATGCACCCCATTGCTGAGTTTCATATCAAAGGTCTTGCTTGTATTAGTTTTTATTCTTTCCATTTAAAAAATCTTTTTAAAAAAACTAGAAAACTATAAAATACTTCAAACAGGAAGGGAAAAAATAAAGGTAGAATGCCTTCATTTTCTTGGGGAAAATTTGGAGGATCAGCCTCAAGAGAGATGTAATTAACATCTTAAGCTTGGAACAGGTAGACGGAGGGTGTCCAGACTAGGCTGGTCAAAGATGTTAATGGTTGTGAAGTGGCAGGCTGTCATTTAGGAGCACTGAGATATCCTGGGATAAAACCTTGAGGGGTCCTTCCTGGGGGAAACAGAGAGGGGGGATTCTTTTTTTTAATTTTATGACTCGTCTTAAAATTCTCAAGTTGAGGAAACAACATCAATTGAGGACAGTTATACCCGGGCCACAATAAACTTTTGATTCATGAAGATCTGCCAGGATAAAACCAATTTTCCTTTGTAAAATTGGGAAATTTACAGCCATGTAATTAAAAAATTTATTTGTATCTTTCATAAAAGAGAACAAAAGAAATCTTGTGACCTCATGTAGATGCTCATCTGATTCCAGACATCTAAATCTAAGCTAGGGATTCATTTTACCAGCGTTAGCTTTCTCAAAGCTGGGCATGCATTCTTAATTGCTTATCTGGGTTTGTCATTAACAGATGGGGAGAGAGAAAGATTCCCCATTGGGTGTGATTTGTTCCCTCCTAAAATAGCTGTCTAAGATCACAGGCTTCTAGGCTGCTAAATGAAGGTGAGATTAATTCTACCTCTGTTATCTTCATTGCATAAATGCGTGTCTTTTGCAATGAGATACTGCGATCTAAAATCATGGTATGGACAAAGACTGGTTACTAGCTATTCACAATCAACAGTACAACACGTATCTGAGGTTGACCTTCATCAGTAGGACCAAATAACACAGTGATTATTGGTTCCTTTAGAATCATGCATCTTCATATTTACTTAATCTCTGTTTATAAAGAAGGATGTGCATCCCAAAATGTAGGAGAAAGATATTTCTTTATATGACCAAGACCTTTGCAGATTTTCTGATATCAAAATACTCGCCATTGCAAAGCACAACATTCATTTAGCTAAGCTTCAGTTAAAACAGAGCAAGTACAAAGTACAGTCTTACAATTCCTGGAAAGAGGGAAGGATGGCGCTTGAGAGTTTGGTAGTAAATTCTTCCAACTTCTCAGTCCTGGCATTTCTCTTTCATTTTAGGATACAGGTTGTGCATGTTATCTTTTATTTGGGATCTCAGTTACCTGGTGAATGGATACACAGACCTACAAGGATGTGATCTGTAGTGTTTCATGGCCTTCTTGTAAAGGAAACAGGCCTTGTAACTCATGGCACCTTTGTGTCTGATGGCATGCAGTGACACACTTTACAAGCAGCAGTGTCACATGTGACGGTGCAACCCATACTTCTTTTCTAATGACCTGCTTTTGCATAATATTTGAGTAGACTTTAAAAACTTAGGGTGGCTGCTTTTTTGTCAAGAAACCAAACTGAGGTCAATGTGCTAGAGCCCTGGTCATCTGCTTACATTGATAATTGCAAAAATGTATCCCAAACCATTTAATTTAATTATTTTTATTTTTTGTAAATGAAGCCTATCTGAGTTATACCCATGATGGGCCTCAGTCATCCCCATTCCTGGTCACAGTCTGTCTTTTCCAATAGTTTATCTCCAGAAGTCACCAGTACCAGCTGCTGAAGAAGAGGCAAAGTCTACTGAACTAGACATTTATTTTGTTGATCTGGCCAGGAGGAGAATTTCGTTCTTTTCGTTAGACTTGATTTAGGTCCTGTAGCATGAAGCTTTATGTCCTCTCCCGAAGTTGTAGATGTTTCAGTTTGTTAGCTTAATTTTGGCATTTCTAACTAGGGATGTACAATTTATCTGTGTAAATGTCTTTTTTTTTCTTTTTTTAATCCAACTAGGTTCTGATAAAGTAATAACAAATACTGAAATAAATCAGGACTATGTCCTGAACTGGCAGCAGGGATTTGTTAAGAATGAAGGAAAACTGGCATCATTGAATCAGATAATGGGATTATCTGTCTCTGACTATATGAATTGTGATCAGAAACAGAAGAGTGGAACATATGCACTATCTGCAGGACCTCTGGAATAGGTTTAAAAACCAATATAGAAGAGCTGGCCTGGGGCATAAGCAACCCAGCAATATGGTCAGGCGTTAACTTGGTACCTCTCAGGCCAAGTCAGCCATTTCTCTGTGGGAGCAGGAACCCAGAGAGAACCCAGGGAGCAGAGCAAAAATGGAATCCAGCCGCCAGGCATCCAGAGAGACGTCCTGGGTAGGGTCCATGGTAGGTTCTCTATCTACACTGGTATGTAGTGTGATTTTTTTTCTCTCTTGGGTGCCTCTCTTAGTTGCCACAACCTCCATCATATTATCATATTATACTAATCTTAAAAAAATGATGGAGGTTGTGGCAACTAAGAGAGACACCCAGTAAACTCCAGACTTCTCTGTTAGTGTTTGGAGAAAGATGGAAATATGTAACTTATTAAAAATCTGTGATTGTGTAAAACTATGGGGAGTCATAAACAACCTGTAGAGAACAAAAGAAGCTCAGAGAGGTTTGGGATTTAGTCAGTAAGTGAAATCACATGTGGCAAATGAAATGTAAAACTGAAATTGCTCCCTGATTTTTATTACATGCGGACTGGCAGAGTATAAAACGAATTGCAAAGTGAATAAGACTCATTTGAAACCAAAAGGCCTTTAGATGCCTTTGCAGTAACTTAAAGCTTTCATTTTCCTAAACAAGGTGGGGAGCAGTTGGAAAATATTACAAGGAGCTGTTAAGTTTGAAATGTGTGATGTTTCCCCACAGAAGTCCTGATCAAATCCTACGATCTGGTCAGATACACCAGGGAGTAACAGGGTATGGCCACAGTATGTGGTTTTCAGGGAAAACACAGAAATGAATATTGGAATAGGACCGGGAAATGCCAAAGACCAGTGTACAACAAGGGTATGGGAGAGGTAGAGCACGAGAACAGATTCCTACTGAGAAATTCCAGGTACAATTTAGGTGATAAAAATAAAGGACTGAGTTGTTAAATGCCACACGGTTTAATTGAGACCCTGTTTCAGACTAAAGCACAGCTCCCTTGGGTTGGTGATGGCAACTGGGGCTTAGCACCTAGTGCAGTACAGGTCAGAGATACCAGCTGGGCTGCAGCAACTGTCTTGGTGTGTGCAAGGTCCTCACCCAGATACGGAGGAAGGCTGTCCTGTGCAAGGAAGTGACCAGTGTCACCTGTGTCTCTGCGGGTGGATCAGGCAGCGCTAAGGAGCATTCCCAAGCACGGGGGCTCCATCATCTCTAGGCAGCCCATTGAATGCCAAGGTGTTCTGCCTGTCCCAGCACGGTTCTGGGCCAAGCTGTTACCATCCCCCTTTTCTGTATGTTTGCCTGGGGCTCTCTGGCCGTGCACAGAGAGCCTCTCACACCGAATATGCACGATTGGAAGCATAACTCAGCTATTTATTGTCTAACACCCCAGAAAAAAAGATAACTGGGATCCATCTAGCTATTAGTCTTAACCACCTCGGAAAAGCTCTTGCTGGCCAGGCAGGCATGAGTCAAGAGGAGAAGGATCAACCTCTGCACCTCCCTCAGCTGAGTTTTTGCTGCCATCTTCCCCCAGCACGGCCAGCACCAGACAGAGGTGACCCAGGTGCCAGTGCTCTGCTGACAACTGCCCATTAGGCTCTCGTTTTTTTCCTACAGGATTTCATACCTTTTCAAGGTGATGTTTTCCTTCTCAAATCTTATGTACAAATACCTGAGGGGAGAATGTAAAGAGGATGGGGCCAAGCTCTTCTCAGTGGTGGCCAGTGACAGGACAAGGGGTAATGGGTATAAATTGAAACACAGGAAGTTCCATCTCAATGAAAGGAAGAGCGTCTTTGCTGTGGGGGTGACAGAGCCCTGGCACAGGCTGCCCAGAGAGGCTGTGGAGTCTCCTTCTCTGGAGATCTTCCAAACCCACCTGGATGCCACCCTGTGCCCCGTGCTCTGGGTGTCCCTGCTGGAGCAGAGGGATTGGACTAGATGATCTCTAGGGGTCCCTTCCAACCTTAACCATCCTGTGGTTCTGTGAATCCTAGAGCTATGAGTGATCCCCATCTCAACAAGCCTTGTCTTCAGTCTGTGATCTCACATTCCTTATCTTCTTATAGACATTCTTGCAGCTCCTTCTCACAGCCTTGCAATGTTCTTGGCAGTCCGAACCAAGGTTCTGCAGCTGGGCCATGTCAGAGCCAGGTCCTGCAACAGGCAATTGAGCCACTGGGGGAGAAAATATTAAAGAGGGGTTTTTAAAAGTGGGAGAGAGGGTTGCAAAGCCGACTAGCATTTTCCTAAACTATCCTTGGATACAGTTCAGAGATTGGCGCAAGCCAAGGGGCCCCCCAGAAGGCAATCTGGGAGAACTGCAATGTTTTGAGGATAAGACATTTTAATAGTATGGATATGAGGTGCTCAGTGCCAGCCAGTCTCAGTGAGAACAGATGGGGACACCCTGAATTTACCAGCAGAGGTGTGTCCATGTTGCCTTCCTTGCCTCATCCTCAGGCAGCAAGCAAGTATGAGCTCTCCTTAAGCCACATCCATTAGCAGCATTAATTAATCAGGAGAGGTCAGGCCATGTGCATGGAAAAGCAGTTTTCCTACATGGAAAGCTGGCAGCCAAGTTCCTTAGCAGATTTAAACTATATTTAGCTTTATATTGAATCTAACATGCAAGCTTGAAGGAGAATAAAGAAACAAGCCAGGGCACATGATGGCAAGTGTCCTTAGAGGATGCGTATCCAGCTGCTGCGTGGTTGAGTTGCAGAGTAGCAGGGAAATGAGTTTTCTTCCATATAACTGCTATCAGTTCCCATTTTCCGTGCAATGTGTATACCAACAGTGTAGTTTAAATTCAGACTGGAAGGAAGTCTCTGAACGTTGTTGATGGACTCACTGCAGTGCAATGCAAACTAGGATTAGTTTGGGACCAATTTTGGCATTCGCCATAATTTTTTTCCAGTCAGTAGCTAATCTGATCACAGCTGACAAAAAGCAGGTGGCTAAAAGCAAGTCTTGCTGTTCCCTTGTTGGCTAGCAGAGCTCGTGGACCCAGGAGATCGTGTCCTTGCTATGTAGAGCAGGTAGCCCACAACCATCTGAGCACCCTTCCGTTGTGAGGAGCTCCCCAGCTTGGGCTCAAACAGTGCCAGCAACGATGCTCCTGTCCTGAGCAGCTCTGTTCATCCCTTGCAAAAACAGCATTTCCTTCCCAGCAAGGACTCCATTGCTGAGGTGGTTCGGAGGCTGGATGTGACCAGTATTAAACAAAAAGTCTAACTTCTCCTCAGATTTCTGATCGTGACCTGTCTTGACTGCATGATTTACTGCTCTGATGGGGAACTGTCTGCGCTTCATGTGGGTCAACCATAGTTACCACAGTGTGTCTGACTTGTGCTAGGTTTGCCATTTGTTTCCTCTGGAGGTCATGATGGTAGTAGTCACTATCCCACCATCCTCTCTAGAATGAAGTGCTGTTTATTAGAACAGAGGTATATGTTGTTTTAAGAGCTGGGCTTCCTCTAAAGCAGACTTCATCTGAACAGTCTGCCCGTTTCATTGCATGTAGGAACTTTAGCACATCCGTCTTTTCAGTCTTCTTCACAGAGATTCTTTGTGGTAGTGCTCATACTTGCTTCAGCACGTATTTACATCTCTCCTTGTAGGCGTGCAGTAAGAATCATGTCCTTTTGATCTGTTAATTCCCAGTCTTGGCCAAACTAAACTTCCAGATTTCCAGGTTCTGCCTCTCTGTTTTTCGCGCAGGTGCTTGGAGATTCTTGTACAGGAAGCTTTGCGCTCGGAGCGTGCTGAAGTCAGTGATGTCCACACACAGATTCGTGGCTCTCCTAGCGTAATTCAGACTGGTACAACCAGAGAACCTAGATGAGGAAGGGCGCAGCATCTGTGTCCAGATCACATCAGCCACACAGTTATTAAATTTCTGGTGTTTTTAGGGGATTTCACAACTGTACCAACCGGGCCCAATACAAAGAAGTACCTCCAGTATTTTCCCATACCAAATGCCACTGAGTAAAGCAATACTTGCTGGGGGACTACTCTATTTAACACTTCTCAGTTCCTTATGGGAAGTCTCAGTCAACCTAGTGATTTCTTCATGTCCCTTGGCATTGATTTTGGGGTACTTTACTGTTTGTTCTCTCTCCTAGTCTCCTATCCCTCCCCTTCCACTCACTGCTGCCTCTTGCCACGTTGGTGCCAGGAGCTGGGTGGTGGCAGTGAGGCCCCATTCTGCCCTGCTCTTGGCTCTCTTGTAAACCCCAAGATAAGAATGGGAAACAGCAGAGATGCTGGCAGGGGATTCTCTTGTATTACAAATCCTGTAACCTCCATACTTCAGTTGCTAAGGATGAACCTGCCTAGAGCCTTGTCCTTTTGCTCAGTGACCTCTGCAAAATGTCTGTGCTTCAGGGAGGAGGCACAAAATGCAAGTTGTCAAGATAATGCAGTCTGCCTTTAGCCACAAATATCCTTCATTAACAAAACCTTTGCCTTTAACTTCAGGTCTGGGAACTTGACTGTTTTGAGGTCTCGAGTAATTCATTTACTAACCTGCTTTTGCTTCCTCTTTAGGGAATTCCCAATGAAAGCTGGAGACTGACCAAGATTAATGAGCGCTACGAGCTATGTGATACATACCCTGCCAATCTTGTTGTGCCTGTAAACATTCCTGACGAAGAATTAAAGAGAGTAGCATCTTTCAGATCAAGAGGACGCATACCAGTGAGTGTGACAAAATAAGCCACTTTGATGTGGTTTTACATGTACCTTTGGGCCACAAAAAAATGCCAAAATCAGGCTGAGTGCATTCTAGGGAGCAAACAAATGGTCAGTGATAATAGAAGTGACAACAACATGTTTGAGGAATTAGCAGGCAGCATTATCTGCTGGAACTACTGTTGTGAAAGGGATGTAGACTAAACCAAAACGTGAAGATAAGATAACTTCACAGAGCCTAAGACTGAGTTTCAGTTCAGTTCCTGGGAAAAGCAAAATAGTCTTATTTAGCTGTTCACAGTTGTCTAGCCTACTCCAACTTTATTAGTGTGTATAAACCTCTTAGTGAAAATAATTATTAAAATACAGTTATAAATAAGACATGGCCATTGTTATGATTATTATTTCAGTGGCAATTGAGAACATGCTGTTATAATTCTCAAGCTTATAAAAAAACTAAATTGACTCCCAACATGCTTAATTTTTAAATGGTGTAATGTAGAGTAAGAGATAGCCCAGTGACTGCAGTTGGATAAAGCATGTCCGTGTCTCTTACAACAAGAAGCAAACAGTCTGCCTCCTATTTAAATGTCAGACTTAAGTATTTTTACTCATCTCTGTTTGTTCTAAGTTTGGGAATATAATCAGAGCAAATGTGTAAGCACAGAAGAGTTCTTGAAGTCCTACTTTTTAATTCAGTGATGATTTAATATTGTCCGACTTTTTGGAACCATATAATATATGGCAGGATCCCAGAGGAAGCCACTGCAGGTAACACTAGTGTACTTCACTGTAGTACACTTCACTGGTTTAATGAATCGCATTTTTCATTAATTCCTTTCTCATTTGTGTCCAAAGGTGTTGTCATGGATTCACCCAGAAAGTCAAGCAACCATCACTCGCTGTAGCCAGCCAATGGTGGGAGTGAGTGGCAAGCGAAGCAAGGAAGATGAAAAATACCTTCAGGCCATCATGGATTCCAATGCTCAGTCCCATAAAATCTTCATATTTGATGCAAGGCCCAGTGTGAATGCTGTAGCCAATAAGGTTGGGTGTTTCTCCTCTATCCAGAGTTGGAAATGTTGACATTTAGAGCACGTTTCTGACCACCTTTTCAAATTATTCCTGAGGATCAGAAAGCATTTTCAATGAAGAAGGGATTTATTTGCAGTGTTGTGATCTTCTAGGCAAATGTTTACACTGCACTGGTATCAGTAAAAATGAATGTGACTGCTAAAGGTTAATTTGGATTATCCTAAATTTTAAATGAGTTTGGAAGGGGGAAGAAATCAAAACAGCTGAAAAAGGCATTGGGTACTGAGGTCCGTTGTGCAACACAATGCTATGGATCTTGTATAGCACCATTTTCACTTCACATGATTACAAAACTGCTTCTTTTAACAGCAATAAGAACTTTGTAACTGTTAACTCTGATGAGAGCAAGGGGATACCTAGCACTTCTGAAAATCAGGCATCGCTCTAAGCTCTGTATTCTTGTTAAAACTGCTTTGCTGCCCTAAAGCTGGATTTATTTTCTTGTGTTTCCTACTGCCTAGGAAAGATGATTAATATGTGGGATAATAAATCCTCCTATATAATGGTATGGTGTATACTTAAATGACAGAGTAGCAAATCTAATGAACTAGCACCATGAATGGGGATAAATAATGATTATTATAGAAAAAAGAATGCTCGTAATGTGATATTCTTTCCTAAAAATTAAAGTATTCACTAATAATACAGCAAAGACACAAAATGTGTTTGTATATGTACGTTCTCCAATGTTTTATGCCTTCTTTAGATAGCACAAGCATTGGAGTATCCTGTGTCAGCTGATATCTACTCAGGACAAGGTATTAGGATAAAATATCAAATGGGATTTTGCTTAATGACTTGGAGGGGATTTTTTTTTTTCTTCTGCAGGCTAAAGGAGGGGGCTATGAGAGTGAGGATGCCTATCAGAATGCGGAATTAGTGTTCCTGGACATTCACAATATTCATGTTATGAGAGAATCACTGAGAAAACTGAAGGAAATTGTGTATCCCAATATTGAGGAGACTCACTGGCTGTCTAATTTAGAGTCAACTCACTGGCTAGAGCATATCAAGGTAAGCATGTCTGCATCCACTGAATGTGGCAGAGTAATCACAAGTCTGAGTCAGTCTGTTCATAGGGAACTGTATCCAAAGTTAACTACAATGCAGGTTTTTGGATTCATGAGAAATTTCAAGTTTTAAAATTTGTTTTCAATTTAGAAACAGCTAAAAACACCGTTTATTAGAATGGGAAAATGTGAAAGGGAAATGGGAAAGGAACTGAAATGCTGAAAGACAGTGTTGGGGGAATGAAGTGTGTGTGGGGGTGTTGTGCAACTGTGAAAGCCATGGTTAGAGCTCAGGAGTACCAGGGTTTCCAAGCTCCTGATTTTGTGATCCTCGTCCAGACTAGGAGATACTGGGAGTACATGTCCCACCAGCCTTTCAGGCTTTCAGGCTACTCCAAGCAGCATAAAATTTGGGCAAAACACTTCAGCTTTGACTACTGGCAGTTTTCAAATTAAGTTCTTTCTGTTCTAAAAAAATCCAGCTGAGACATTATCTGTCTATTAATGAAGAAGAAAGCCAGTTTCATCCTGGGACTGCAAGAGAATGACTATTTTGTTCCTGTTCAGACAGAGACCATTACTGGATTTAAACTCTGTCCAAGTACTGAGCTCAATGCAAGAGCTCTTCAGAGCAGAGACTACACTACAGTTCAAATGTGTTGTCATCTTGCTGGAACAAAAACTTTGCTTGCCAGTTTTCCATCCTTGTTATGAAATAGCTAGAAATGATTTACCAGTCTCTGGGAAGCAGACAGGACTCTTAGTTTGTCCTTGGTAGTCACTAGCCATTTTTCATGCAGTTTCTGTGCCTGCTAGGCAGAGACTTTGTAACCTTTTTCCCATGTTCCCAGCTCATTCTCGCTGGAGCTCTTCGCATCGCTGACAAAGTGGAGTCCGGGAAGACGTCCGTGGTTGTGCACTGCAGTGACGGCTGGGACCGCACAGCCCAGCTCACCTCTCTCTCCCTGCTCATGTTAGATGGCTACTACCGAACTATCAGGGGCTTTGAAGTACTGGTGGAGAAGGAGTGGCTGAGCTTTGGCCATAGATTTCAGCTGGTGAGTCACTAGCCCTTGGAAGGCACTGAACAGAAAGAGTTATTGTCCACCTTGAAGGATTTCAAAGGAGTTTAGCCTGGGAGAAGTCTCACAGCTGAACTCACCCAAGAAAGGTGAATAGCTACTGCTGTTATTTTCTGCCTATATTTTCAGTCATGCTGTTATTCTTCTGGGCAACAGCCTTAGTTGTCTATGAGAAACAAATGGTATTAAATCTTGCAGGTGCATGACTTATATGCCCATGCTCAGGCTTGAACTAGCAGAGGACTCAGGATGGATGTTTCTGCTGAGACTTGGCAGGGACCGCTGTGACCTTTTTGTGTTTCTTTCCAGTTCTGACCATTTTCTGAGGCAGTTTGGACATTGTCACCTAACAAATGCCCTCGTTAAAGAGGCTGGGAAAATGGGTGATGGCCTCGATCTCACCTTTTCTTCAGATACACTTAGTTTTGGGGGAGGCTTTTGATTATTTAGCCAAAAGACCAGCAGTGTGAGATTGGGTCAAGTGTATCTCATGCCTGAAGTCTGCAGAGGGGTGGTCTTGTGACTTAGCAGTGTGTTAAGATTTGTAAAGATGTAAATGGAGTGTTTCAGCAGTGCCTTTTCACTGCACTTCACTCATAGCCCTTCTCTTATAGTTGTTTGAGTTTGGCAACGGCTAGAAGAGCGTCACCGCACAGCACGCGCGGTGAGTTGCACAGTCAGATGCTACTCTCCAAAGCAAGATGGGGAAATCAAGGTAGAGAGCAACCACATTTCTGCTTCAGGAGAACTGTTACCTGGTGTTAGAACTGTAAATATTTTAACTTTGTTTTTTTTGTACAGAGGAGATAATGATACTGATTCCCTTTGCTGAGTAGAGAGTGATACTACAATAGAGGTAGAGAATCATAGAATCACAGAATCCTTAAGGTTGGAACAGACCTCTAGAGATCATCCAGTCCAACCCCCCTGCACACGCAGGGACACCCAGAGCACGGGGCACAGAGTGGCATCCAGGCAGGTTTGGAAGATCTCCAGCGAAGGAGACTCCACAGCCTCTCTGGGCAGCCTGTTCCAAACTCTCTTACCTACACGCTCTGTCTGGGGATCCTTCCCTACCTGCCTGTTTTGCAGTGGGCGGAGTTGGGCTTGTGGGTGCTGTGCAGTGCGTGGGGCAGGGAGCTGCTGTGGGGCAGGGAGCTGCCATGTGGCTGTTATCGTCACACACCAGAGCTTCCATCTAGTGTGCTCTGCTGCTGAGGTAGCCAGGACAACAGCTGCAGCTAAAGCAAGGAACATTCTATTTTTTTCTCCTTCTGAACTTTAGCTATTAACTGAAATCAGTGCCAGCGTAGCATCTGGAGCCTCTACTCTAACAGCTCTTGTTTTAATTTAACATGAAAATGTCCCCATAAAGAGCTTTCACTTCAAAGAAGTGAATGATCCTTTACTCACAAGTAAGGACAAGCCAAAAAGAAGATTCATTTCAAGCTTTTAAAGCTGTTGGTAAAGACATGGATGGCTGAGGTATGGGGAGACCCCAGCAGGTTCCTGAAGCTCTGTGCGACTCCTGCTCTGTCCTGTTCTGTTGCAGAGGGTTGGCCATGGGGATAAGAATCATGCAGACGCAGATCGCTCTCCTGTCTTCCTCCAGTTCATCGACTGCGTCTGGCAGATGACAAGACAGGTAAGTTGCTGGGAGACACAAATTGTTCCAGGACACTGTACGATATCTGGACACTGGAGTCATGGCCAAGGTGACTGCTGAATAAGAACACAGGCTCTCTTTTTCTTCTGTTTTTTGTTTTTGTTTTTTTGTTTGTTTGTTTTTGACTCTGGCTAAAATTTTCTTGCGAGTCTGTATTAGTGAAGAGCCTAAATTTGAGTGCACGGACTGAAGGGGGAAGCTGTGACACAGACTTGCATTGGCTTAGCTGGGTGTAGGGCACTGCTTACATTCGTGCAGCTATGGGAAATGGGAGTGTGGGGAAGATGCTCCCCTCTCTCTGGAAACTGCCTTGCGTTTACCACAGGAAGGAACAGCCCCCACAGCCACCTCGCTAGCTGGGGAGGCCACACAGCAGCTTCCCCTGCTGTGCCCCTGAGGAGCATATGTGACTTGAAGTGCCCGTGGGAGTCTCTGGCATTGGTGGGTGCAGACTGATCCCTGTTTTCTTTTACCAAGCCGATCCTGTAACCAAGTCTGCAGGGAACACTTGCATTTGCTCCATTTAAACATGTTTTTCGTGAAGGCTCCTGATTGATACGTGATTTACCGAGCCAGAAGCTCAGTCCTTCCCTTCAGGCCAGGCAAAGCAGAGGCAGGTTCTAGAGAAATCCCCTATGGCTGGCATGGCGGAGCTGGGTCTTTGTGTCTGCTGATTTTTGTGCTGAATTTCAAGCAAATTTCAGCCATGCTGTTTTTCTGAAAAAAAAAAATTGGCTTTTGGGGCACTGAAACAGGTGCTGGCAAGTCCTGCAGTTTGTGTTCCTGATCCCTGTGATACAAGAGTTTCAGAGTTTTGCTCTGACTGTAACTCCTGGTGGGATCCTGTCAGCTCCAGCCTTTCCAGCTCCTGAGGTCTAGGGCAGCCACAGACCCCGAGTACCCAGGTTGTCCAGCCGCATTGCCGCTGCCTGTGCGCTGTGTGACACTGGCCTCCTCTCTGGGAACGAGCCTGTTTGGCACGCAGGCTGTTTCCTTTGGGGCCAAGGGGGTTTCCATTCCCCTTTCTGCATTATTTCATGTCACCTGCAGCCTGTTGTTCACAGTCTCCTCTCAAGACCTGTCTTTAGGGATAGGCATAACCCAGCAAGCTTCAGTTTGAAGCAGCTCTGCGTGTAAACACTGTGGTCAAACCCTTCAGACCTCTGGCTCTTACTCAGAATTCCTCTCTGCACATACAAAGCAACTTTCCAAGGGAGAAACTCTTGCTCCTGGAAAGGGCCAGCGTCATGCTGAATATCCAGGCAGGCAGAGAACAGAGACAAATCCTGCTTTAAAAGCAAAGGAGGGAGGCCAACTCCTTAGTAAGACCACAAGTGGAAAAATAGAGAAAAATTTTATTTGCAACAAGCAATTCCTGTTCTAAAACCCAAACCCAACCTCTCTTCTGGTTCTGTCTGAAGTTCCCCACAGCATTTGAGTTCAACGAGTACTTCCTGATAACTATCCTGGACCACCTGTACAGCTGTTTGTTTGGGACATTCCTGTGCAGCAGCGAGCAGCAGCGAGTGAAGGAGGTAAGGCCTCTGCCCTGGCAGCTGCAGGGTTGCTCTGTGTGGCCAGAGGCTGCTAATGGAGTTGCATCAGGGATAGGAGCATATCTGAGTGCTACCAATCCTTTCTCTTAACCGCTGGGATTCAGGTTATTTTCCTCTTTGTGCAAACTGCTATCTCTTGGGGACTTCTAATTTCTGTGCAAGACTGTTCCCCTCTGGGCAGACAGACACTTTTCAGTGTTGCTTTCAGCTATTCACAGGTGCCTGAATAGCCCCTGGTGTCTTCCAGGTAGTTGGATATCCATCTTTTTCTTTGAACGCTGATTTAATGTGAAGTTCTGTGCAGGATCTGGTAACTTCTTGCCCTCAGTTTCCCTTTAGATTGCTTTTCCCTAACATGTGTTCATTGACATGTTGTACATACAGACCACAGCACATAACTGCTCTCAACACATGTGCTTGCTGGGTGGGAGAACGCAGAACGGGAGCATTGGGAGAGACTCATCCTTTGGAGCTATCTCCCCCTGNGGTGGGAGAACGCAGAACGGGAGCATTGGGAGAGACTCATCCTTTGGAGCTATCTCCCCCTCCAAAGGATGGGGAGTAGCAGTGAACACTGAGCAGCACCAGCGCCGGCACCCTCGGCCCTGCGTGGGCCTGGAAGGACAGAGAGTGACATTGAGTCTGCCTCACCTGCCAAAACATGGAGCACTTTGTCAGCAACAGGTTGCAGCTCTGTATCACAGAGCTGGGGCAGGATGGGCTGTGTTTGGCAGCACACGTGGAAGAAAAGTACTGTGCAATGGAAGTGATAGCATTGTATTGGAGGGAAGGCAGAGCTCCTGCTTTTCTAGTGTCCACAGATTGAAGAATTGTCATTTCCAGAGAAGAAAAGGTGTTTTTTCATGATGCTTTTAAGAACCTCTGCCTAGCAAAGTACTTCATCTAGAAAGCACTTCAACACCAGTTTCCGTGGGACTCTTCACAGGCTCAGGTCACACGGCTGCTTTCTCCTTGCGAGTCAATGCACCAGGAGCACTTGGAAGGGGGGAAGCTTAACCAAAGCACGGGGGGCTCCAGGGCCGGTTCTGCACAGCTTCCTGCNACTTCAACACCAGTTTCCATGGGACTCTTCACAGGCCCAGGTCACATGGCTGCTTTCTCCTTGCAAGTCAATGCACCAGGAGCACTTGGAAGGGGGGAAGCTTAACCAAAGCACGAGGGGCTCCAGGGCCGGTTCTGCACAGCTCCCTGCACCGCGGCAGGCACCGAGGGGCAGCAGGGGATGTTTCTGTGCCAGGGCGCGAGCTCCTGCCCACCTCCATGTGCTTCCATTACAGTAAGCGCAGCAAAAGAGGGATTTTCTTTAAGCTGTGAAAAGGCAACCAGATTTGTATTAATGCCAGACATCTGTATCTGCTGTAGCAGACACTCGCAAATCTTGGTAGATGAACGTCAGGATACATGAAATAAACCTTCCTGCCCCCTTGCCCTTACAGAGCCTTCCAAAAAAGACTGTGTCGCTCTGGTCTTACATCAACAGCCAGCTGGAGGACTTCACGAACCCGCTGTACGTGAGCTACGCCAACCACGTCCTCTACCCCGTGGCCAGCATGCGCCACCTCGAGCTCTGGGTCGGCTACTACATCCGCTGGAACCCCAGGATGAAGCCACAGGTAACAGCAGCTCCTGGCCCTTCAAAGGCTCCTGCTTTTATTTCCCGCTTTGGCAGTAGCAGCACTGTCACTTTGGAGCTCAAAGGCTTCAAAATGCAAGCAGCAGTGTGCAACACATCCATGGCAGCAGCTTAAATTTAAAACCAAAAGCCTAATTTCAAATGTAAACAAATGAAAGGAGCAGCATTTACACTTTGTTGGAGTGAGTGAGTGGCTGGAAGTCACTGCCTTGTGAATTAAAAGGCAGTCACAGTCCATTTATGTGAGCTGAGGGAAATCTGCAGGAGCTGAAGACACTCAAGAGTTTGGAAAACTTCTCACCTTGAGCAGAGGTAAACATTAGCTGAAGCCTCTCTTCTTTACAAAAGATCCCACCAGAGATTTCAGTGATGGGATAGAGTCTAGATCTGAGCGTGGGGCTGTGTTGGGCTGCCTGGATACGTGCTGCTTGCTCTGGCTGCCCTCACTGCAGCCCCATTATGGTCTTGAGCTTTGACAGCCGCGTGTCGGAGTGCCTAAGGCACCTAAAACAGCCTGGATATATTCCTAGGTGCTGAAACCACTTTTTAATCATAATCTTCAAAACTTCAAACTTCAAAAATTCCGGATTGCTGATGTCTAACTTCAGGTGGCAAATCTGGGACATTAAATACAGCAACGTCACAAATGCTTTTGGGTACAAGTTTTGTTTTAACAGTGGAGAGACCATCTGAAAATATTTAGAAACATCTCTATTAATTTTATTTTCTCCACATCTCTGAAATTATGGCCAGGCTGAGATGCTAGAGTATCCCCTAGGCATATCAAGAGTTCTGTAGCTGTGAGTCTTCAAAATTTACATTTATACCAACTTTTATTTTAGTTTTAATTGATAATTTAGATTATGCCTAATCTGATATCAGAAAAAAAAAAAAAAAAAACAGCAACCACAAAGTGGAAACTTACATCAGGCTGTGTGTCCTGGGTAAGAAAAGAGTCTCCCAGAGCAACTAATTCCTCACTCTGGTCTGGAAACGGCAAGAGAGCTCCATGCTACAGTCCTGGAGTCAGTGGCTCCGCTGCGTGTCCCCCGCTGGCCAACCAGACTCAGCTTGTGGTTTTCTTGCAGGAACCTGTCCACAATCGCTACAAGGAGCTTCTTGCCAAGCGGGCCGAGCTGCAGAAGAAGGTGGAGGAGCTGCAGAGGGAGATCACGAGCCGCTCGAGCTCATCCTCAGAGCGTGCCGCCTCTCCCGCGCAGTGCGTCGCGCCGGTGCAGACTGTTGTGTGACAACACGGACCTCTTCACTGGGTCCCTTCCTGGGGCCATCAGGGCAGCTGTTCTGAAACACTCTCCATTCCCATCATGGTGTCTGGGAGATGCCAACTTATTTATTTATTTCTCTCCAGGGTAATTTATTAGTACTGTAGCACTAGAGGAAGCTTAAGCAAGAAAAAAATAAAGGCCCCCTTATGCAATTACTCGTCTTGGTGGCGAGATTATAATGCAAGCTGATTGCACTTGCCACTTACAAGAAACCTGGAGCTCTTTTTTTCACTTCTGTGTTGGAAGTCACTTTGCTTTAAAGAGGGCCCGTGCACTAGAGTGAAGTCTGGGGAAAACATCTCAGGAGTTGGAAACTCTCCCCTTTGCTGAAAGGAAACTCACAGGCTGAGGCAGGAGGATGTTGACTTCATCCTGGATGCTAGAACAGGACTGTGCTACTTCACAGGTCCCTCTGTATGATGTGCACATAGTAGTGTTGATGGAAGCATTTTACCAACATCATGCAAGAGAAGGAGTTACAGAATCTGAAATGTCCCACTGTCCCTGCTGCATTGCCCTGCACTTTGCACACATCATAGGAAAACGTGTAAACGATGCCTTATTTAGAGAAACGGCATCCTCTACCACCAAAACACAGTGGTAGAGGAGGAACCTGCATCATTTAACGTTATAGGACAAACTTTACTTCCATTGTTAGGTTCTTATTTATGGTTTATGGCGGTGGTGCTAGGACAGTAACTTAAGTACCTTTTTTCCTAAAGGGGGGAGCAGAGTGTGACCCCTCCTCAGCTTCCTGCAGCTCTTCTGGGCTCCTGGGACTCACAGGCAGGGAGCAGGGAAGGTGGTAGAAGATGTAGAGGAACCTGTAAAAAGCTGGGATCGGGCATCTTGTTTGGTAAACATTAGTAGTGATTAATGCTTCTGTGCAGGACCATAGTGGCATGCTTAAGGTATTTAATTTTTCTTGTTAACTAGTGGAACTGTATCAACCAAAGAAGCCTTTCTGCCTGTGCTACAACTGCAACATAACATTATTCCAACATACTGAAGAGCTCAACCATTTTTCAGTCCTAGCTTGAAGTCTTTCTACTCATAGTGCAGTGTACTTCAGCTTTTAGTACTACTCCCATCATTATCATTAAACTTGGTCCAAATTCAGTGCAGAGGAGTTTTACTGTAGAGGCGGCAATAAAAAAACCAACCCCCTACCTTGGGTAGAACCCTGACTTCAGCTGGCCTTTCTGAGCACATCAGCCTGTAGCTGCTAGGGCTCTTACACATGGGGTGTGCTTGCAAGATTTACTCCAGGCTTCCTCATTCCTGGACTATGACGATGGCTGCAGTCTCCGTTCCTAGGGTGGTCTTTTACAATTGGATCTCATACTACAGTTGCTTGTTCAATACACTCCTATACTCCACCCCAGCCTTTCTTCAGGGACAGAGAAATATCATCCAAGACAGCCATTTTCTTTATACAGCAGAAAGGGCCCTTCAGCAGCCACAGTCCCTGGGAGGTGCCAGCAGTGCTTCCCTCCCGCAGTCCCTTCTGCCTGCACAGCCCCCGTCCCGCTGCCCAGGAGGGCTGCAGCCCCAGACAAGCACCTGGAGCAGATCCTGGCCCTGCTCCCCCATCATCAGACGGCACGTGTGTATATTGTGTGTCCTGAGGAAGGCTGAAGGTGTTCCTTAACACTAATAAAAATTGATGAATGGATGAAGTTTTTGCTGTGCACTTGGTATGAGCTATGGGGTTATGAAAACTGAAGAAATTACAAACAGTAATAAGATACCACTGAAAAATCAGTATGTCAAAGCAAGGGGTAGAATTAAAGCCCCATTCTCACTCATGCTGTTGGCTTTTTGTGCCTCTCTCCAACTCTTAACAGTGACCCAGCTGCCCAGCCCAGGACAGGGCCTCTTCGCTGAAAGGCCCTCTCGGCCCTGTCCCAGGCAGGGCAGTTGGGTCACTATTGCAGGGAGCATACATGGAGCAGGGCTGCTGCTTCCAGCTAAAAGAACCTGCTCCATGGCCAGGAGGAAGCAAGGAGAGCACCTGGGCTGGACTTCGTATCCCTCAAGCAGCCGGCTCAGACTCCTGTGCTGGCCCAGAGCACTCACTCCCTGCCTGCCCAGCTCCATGCAGGGGGAGCCCCATAATCCCCCTCAGATCACCCAGGGAGGCCAGCCCCGTGATACCAACCTGGACCATGGGACAAGCTCCAGCCTGGCCCTAGCTTCTTCAGTCTACACAAAACACTCCCAGGACAAAAAAGCCAAATGAAAGCACTCCCCCAAACTCTTCCACAAGCCACAGAGGGGTGGGCTAGTTTGGAGAAAAGGCAGCTGTCCCACAATTAACTCAACAGGCAAGCTGACTTTATTGTCTTTCAACTTTATAAACAGATAATCTGTCTTCTATACATTCCATTAATAGGAAATTCTTTACATTATTAACATAATAAATAACATTTACTCAGCTGTGCAAGTCAGAGTGCAAAATGCATCACACTCTTCTCCAAGTGGGTAACTCATCAAAGCACATAGTTCAAGTTAAAAGCAAGGTGCCAGGAGTGAATGGCATGATTGAGGCACTTACAATTTAAAACACTTACGGCCTATCTCCCTCCTTTGCTACTCAAAGGCAGGGACTAAGACAGGGGATTTTATCCCCAATATCCTATAGCTTTTTCACAAAGTATGATTTCTAAAGAAACATTTCACCCTTCGTCCGTAAAAAAATAAAATAATAAAAAAATAAATCATTAAGCAAAATCATTCAGAAGTAACTTTGCTCCTTTAGTACTCTGACACCCATTGCTGTTAATACTGACTAGTGGGATGTGGCAGAACAAGAGCTAGGAAAGATTTCTGAGGAGAGTTTAAGCAAAACCCCCTTCAGGAGGTTCACCTCCTTTCTCTTGCACACTCAAAGCCTGAGGAATAGAACTGACAAAACCCCTTAGGGCCTAGGGATGCAGCATCATTTTCAGAAAGATGCATTTTTGAAGTGCCTCGGGGCACTGGAGCTCACCAAGAGCCCTGTGAAACCACCCTGGCACTTCACAGGAGCCAACCCAGACAGACATGCTGCTGTCTGGCATGCTGGAAGGGAAGAGGGGGAGCTGCTGGACAGCCATGTTCAGAGGCAGCAGCTGGATACTCTATGAACGGAATATGTTTAAGTGTGCGGAATATATACACGCAAACCCAGAGAGAGAAAACTGGCCCATATTTCAGAGGTGCACTGAGGACACTGCAGTCTCTTCCACAAGGTGAGAGGGGCATCTGCTTTATGCCCGGAACGAGGGACAGCTGCTCACTGGACTGATATCAGGAACATGCCGGACAGGGCAGCACCCTCAGTAGTCCCAGCTGATGTCATCTCTCTGCAGTGACGTCTGCAGGGTTTGCATGTCTCTCAACAGCTGCAGGTTCCTCCGACTCTTCTCTCCAGGCCGGACTTTGATGGGACCAGCATCCTTTCCTTTTGTGGTCACTGTAGTCGTCACTTTCACCTCACTAACAGGAAACCTGCTGTCCTTTGTCTGTTTGGCTGAAGTCTTTTTGGACTTGCACTCTCTCCTAAGTCTCTCTAGCTGAAAAAGAAGTCCAAAGTAAGAGAGTTCAGCAGGGAACTTGTTTTGGATACATTCTGCATTGCCCCCAGAAGACTGAAACATCCTCCTCATGCTGTGTCCTTCCTCTACCCCAATGCTCAACTCACTCAGCAAAGCAAAAGGATATTTCTAAGACATCTAGTCCCAAATAACTAAAATAGAGAAGACTGAGAGGAGATCTGATCAACATGTACAAGTACCTGAAGGGTAAATGTAGGGAGGATGGGGCCAAACTCTTCTCAGTTGCCAGAGACAGGACAAGGGATAATGGGTGCAAGTTGAAACACAGGAAGTTTCACCTCCATGTGAGGAAGAACTTCTTTCCTGTGAGGGTGACAGAGCCCCGGAACAGGCTGCCCAGAGAGGCTGTGGAGTCTCCTTCTCTGGAGATCTTCCAAACCCGCCTGGATGCCACCCTGTGCCCCGTGCTCTGGGTGTCCTTGCCGGAGCAGGGGGTTGGACTAGATCTCTACAGTCCCTCCCAACCTCCACCATTCTGTGATTCCGTGGTCTCTCTTCCCACGTTAGGGAGCAGTCTTCCTGGCAGCTGAGCCCTAAAAACTTCTGTCATTATCTAGGTAGAATTATATAGTATATTCCCATACAGAAATACACAGTATATTCCCACAGAGTCATTCCTATCATTCCTACACATCTGTTTTGCTGCAGTCATATCACTGAAGATCACAGAAGAGATCAAAGGTAACTAATGTTTTTAATTGTTTTTAAGACATGTAAATGGATGCAGGTAAAATGTGATCAACAGTTTTTTTGGCACATATTTTGTGTACTACATTACACATGATCAGGGTGAAACTTCTTGGTTCATGTAAACGGAACTGGATAAAACAGAGGACTGAGCTCTCTGGAAAAATTAAAATGAACGAACATTAGACAAAACAGGGAATCAAAAAGTTTCACAGCTTTAAATGAACAGCTACACTACTCAAAGAATTTATAAAGTTGTTTTAAACTGAAACACTTTTTTATATAAAACAAATTTAAGCACAATGAAGTAGGTCACTTATGCCAAACAAAGGGGAAGCTGCTAAAAGACTCAGCTGAACAGTGGGAAGGCCCTGGGAATTTAGACATCTCTAATGAGCTCCCTTGCTAAAAGCTCAGCATTTTCTTCGATGCAAAGAGCAGAATTTCATGAGGGCTTCTCCCCAGCATCTAACACAACTGGGTGTTGGTAGGAACTCCAGGCAAAGCAACTGCTTTAGGGCAGCAGAGCTGCCCTATGCACAGCAGGACAGCACGACCGATCTGAGCGCATTTGTCTCCAGTGGATCACCTATCTGAGCAGCAATAGCCTAGGATATGAGGAAGAGGGGCACGAGGGAATCCTAGGAAGACAGGAAGAGTTTGCTGCAGAAATACTGGGACAGAAAGATGGGGAGGGACACGATCAGGAGTTCCAAATTCAACCTGGAAAATATTGCCATAAGAAGTATTTCTGCTTTGTTCAGTTGCTGCTAGAACAGGCTAAGAATTCTTGAGACAACAGGACCCATGCAAGCGACTCACCCGTGCCCGATGCCTCCGGACCTTGCTGATCTGCTCCGCCTTGGCCTCCATCCTTCCCACCAGTGCCTCCAGCTCGCGCTCAAGTTCTTCCCGCACTCCGACCGTCGGCGCTTCCTGCACAAGCTTTGCCAGCTGCTGGTGATCACTAGAAGCGAATCAGAGACAAAGGGCTCGCACGAGACCCCTCTGCTGCTGAGGCTCGTGTGCCCCTGCACAACGCTGCCTCCACAACAGCACAGCAGCAGTAGCCAGAAACGCTCACATAGGATTAAGAAACCAGGAAGAACAGGCTGCCTGGTTGGCATTATTACAGTAGCATGTCCTGGTGATGCTGCTGCAACATGAAGTTGTCAATAATATGAGTGGTTTCAAACTTCAACACACTCATTTAGAATTACAAAGCAACTTTAAGAGGTGGTCTCCAACACTCATTCAGTCACTACTTGTAGACTGGTATGTCCTGGGGTTGTGAAACAGGATAACAAGTCGTGTTTCATTAATGTGGAGGAGCAAAATGACTAATAAAATGATATTTAATGAGTATTTCTCCACTCAGCCACCACAGGTTGCTCCTACACTTTCTCCCACCAAACTTGCTGCTGCTGCATGCAAACCCAGCTATAAGATCTACACAATTTATAAGAACTTAGCTTTAATTGCTAGGAGAAAAGAGAACTATTGTAACAACTAGAAAGAATAGATAACGTGCCACAGATCATCCCTGACTTTCATCCTTTTCAGGAAAAAACACCCAGTTTTAACGTAAAAGGCAAAGGTATAGCATACTACACAGTATCTACAATGAGCATATACCAGACTCACAAACTCATCTGCCCAAATTCATCTTGTAAAGTCAGCAGCACTTCTGAGAGCTCCTCCTGGGATGAGGATGACTCCTTTGGCACTGATGACCTTTGGCTTTTGCTGGCAAGATGGGCACTACTGATGGGTTTTGCCAGGGGAGCATCATTGACCACACGGCTGTTGCACAGTGCCTTGGTGTGCTGCTTCATCAGGTGCAGCACGTGCTGCACATTGGCACCGACCGAATGGCTGGGGCTAGTAGACTGGAAGGAAAGAATAAAACACATGTAAATAAATTTCTTAAAACTGCATTGCCAACAATGGAGAACATTTAGAAAAAGAATGTTGAAATAATTTTATTTGCTGCCAGGAATGTATTTGTTTGAATGAATATGCACTAACAAGAACAGCTTGCCCAGCAGCATGGAGACAGCCCATTTTGGAAGTGTCAGTTCAGCACATTACTGCAGGGGAGCAAGGCTTTTGGAGACGACCTCGAAGGAAAGAGGCAAAGAACCCAAAAGCCCCTGACCACAGCGAGTCAGGAGTGCACCGAGGCACAGCCATGTGACGAGCTGCATCTACTGAGCATTAGCTTCGGCATGGAGCAGCTCACCTTCCCAGCTACAAAGGGGACATCACCCAGAGACAGTCTGTAATGGGGCTGCGTAGGGAGATGGCTGGTAAGAGGGCATTTCTGGAAGGAAAGAAGAGAGAAATGTTTATCAAAGATGACACTAAAGCAAACCCATTTACAGCTGCTGTGTAATGAGAGGCAGCCTTCTTCCTGAATCCATACACAGAGCCTTTATGTTACTCTTCAGTATCTTTCTTCCACTCCATCTTACCTTATCTGGCTGCTTGGTTTTCTTCCTGGGTCTTCTTGCTTTTGGTGATAGTAACGGTGAGGCTGCTTTAATTAAAATTCTGTTGGTTTCCAGACCTGTTTGAAGCTATAATTGGGAGAAGATGAAAATTATCTATTTAAGCAATCTCAGTAATCAGAGACAAAAAGTGATTTGAGATTTTATAAAACAGATTTTTTTAAAAAGCAGGCTCTGGGGAAGCCAAGGCTGCCAGCATGTAGAATGCTTCTGCAGTCTGAGTTCAATTTAAACATTAAATACCTCCTCTAGTAACACCTCTCACCACTAAACTTAGCAAGTTGAAGAATTAATCTCATGGAATTACTTCCGTACAGGCAACTGCTGAAACATTAGCTCTACGCTTTATCATTAAGTAAATGGGGGGGAGTGGGAAGAAATCAACAACCCTGGCTTTTTTTTTTTTTTGGAATATAAATTTAAGACAGTTACAACTATTCCTCGATCCCTTCTGTTCTACTGTGTGTGTATACATATATATATATATACACACACACACACACACACACAAACTCTTCTGATAAATCCGGTAAATGTTAGTATTACCACTGTCAAAAAAATGAACTTTCTCTACATACACTTACCTCTTCTTTCCAGCAAAAAGCTGTGGGATAGCTTTGGAAATCAGTGTTTCCTAATCAACTTCAGCTGAAAGCATTCACAAGACTTTTCACAATTGAGACTCCCCCCAAAAAAAATTACTGCAAGGATCAATTTTTGACATGTTACCTACATGCTACTTCAGCATACACCAACAGGTATGTAATAAACATGACACTATACAAGTCCAGTGTCATCGTAGGGTCATAACCAGTAGTAGATGTAGTAGACTGCATCTTACCTGCCTCCTTCTACTACCTTTCTAGTTACAATTCTGAAAACAAGAGCAAACTTTTTGACCTTGATCTATTTAAGAGAGAGAATCGCTCTGAAAAAAGTCCTAAGAACAACTTCATAGTATTCCCCATTAACTGGGCTACTGATTTCAGAACAAACTACTACTACTGCGAACAGCAAACTGCATCTTGTTGCTATATGACCAACAAAAACCTGCTAGTAAAGCTGCAATGCTCCCTCCACTGCACAGCCAAAGCCATGCTTGAGTCCAAGCAGTTACTCTGTTTCTGTTTTTTTATATCAAAATCCTCTAATAATTCGTCCTCTGAAAATACAACATTTTTGAAAAGAAAAGGTCATCTTCAAAGTCCAAATTAAGCTTATCAGGTTAGAAGCTAAAAAAAAAAATCCATAAGGTAGACTAAAATTTGTGCATTCTAGAACTACTCAGAGTAGTTCTACAAAACTGCAACTGGTAAAATGCTATTAGGAAGTTAATATCAAAATCCTCTAATAATTCGCCCTCTGAAAATACAACATTTTTGAAAAGAAAAGGTCATCTTCAAAGTCCAAATTAAGCTTATCAGGTTAGAAGCTAAAAAAAAAAATCCATAAGGTAGACTAAAATTTGTGCATTCTAGAACTACTCAGAGTAGTTCTACAAAACTGCAACTGGTAAAATGCTATTAGGAAGCATATGGATTAACCTGAGCAATAATAAATTTATCAGAAACTCTTAAACATTTCCTGCCCTCCCTAGAGTAATTCTATATAATCTGGTTTCACAACAGAGAAGGGAATTTCAGCAGGACTCTCAGAAGCGATTACAGCTCCGGGTCACCAAATGAACCCGAGTTGTTCAGACTGCTCAGCAGACTCTCGCAAGTGTGTTTTGCCAAGAACAGAGGCTTAGATCTTTAGTTCACCAAGTATGGGAACTTTAGGAACTGAAGCACATAAAGTCTATAAAGATAGACTTAAAACCAGGAGGGAGTTGGCAGAAGGTGCTAAGAAGTTCCTGATGATGCAGGAGTCAAAAATACAAATTTCTGCTCTCCTGAGAGCAGCACCGAAACACACACACTCTCTGGAAGGAGGTACATATCAACACTCCTCTGAAAATCCTCAAAAGTAACCACCTACCACAGTGATGGGCTTTTAAAGTTCAGTTTTGCTGTTAGAGTGAAGCTAAGCGTGAAGAGTAAGTTACACAATTAACTGTATGGAACAGCCAGTTCTGTTGGAAAAGTGATTAACTGGATCCTCACACAGCATCAACTATGAATCAGTATGAATTTCTACTCCCCTTTTCCCACTAGCTTCTTTTGCTGAGTAAATTAAGCTTCAGTGCACACACCTCTTACCATGCTCCTCAGGGAAAAAAAAAGTGTGGAAAAGGGCAGGTCCGGAAGGGAGCGACTCTTGGTATTCTGAACTTTAGACCAAAAGAAGAAAAAAAAAAAAAAAAAAAAAAAAACACACCTGCCTACATGTTTTTGTATTGTATATAGGAGATCATATGAGCACGTTTTGTTGAAAAGTTGATGGAAACAAAGGGCAGAGTGCAATGCATACTAGTACAAAATAAATTTCCTGTTGGTTACCTCAGCTGCTTTTTCCTGAACAAGCTTCCTTGCATGTTCTTCCTCCTGGAGTTTCTGTTCCAGCTCTTTCATTTTTTTCTAGTCAAAGTTAAATGAAAATGATATCAGTATTAATAAAGTCCACAATACTGTGAGTTCAGGTTACAGTGTATTGATTTTTACTTTTTACTTCAAATTAAGTAAAAAACTTCAGAATTCAAATAATTTCTGGAGTTTTACCTGTGTAACTATAAATACAAGTCAATTGTTTATATTTAAAACTGTATTGATTTTTCCAGTTTTAAATTCATGTACCAATTGCAAAAGTAATTATTAACCTTAAATCAGCCTCAAAGGGGAGCAATAAGACAACAATATCTTTCTTCAGTTGTATAAATAATCAAGGAGACTGTTCTGTGCACAGTAACGTGAAAGATTTTCTACAAAGAGCTAATAATACAGGTATGTCACCTAGCATTATAGCTGACAGAGAACACTATCTAAGACTATTAAAATCCCTTTTGCTAGTATCCCTAACTCACTCTTGATGGGGGAAAAATTTTGAACATCTAATACTCTTCTATTAAGAGCAAGGTTAAAAGTTTGCCTCCAATGTATCCAAGACATTCAAGGAAATCTGAGATACCATCTTTATGGTTAACATCAGCCCAGGAGTCCTTCAAAAGCTCCTTTCAAAGAAAAGAGGAACAGGAGAGATGCACATTTCTCTTTGCAGATCCTTCAGCAAAATGAAGGCCTTGTTCAAGCAGGTTTCAGTTAAACTCCTAAGTAGGACTTATTTAATAAGCTTCTGATTTCTGATCACAGGAGAGTGAAAATGACTCAGTGCACTGGACAAAAAAACTGTTCTCTTTCCTAAAGGTTGAACACTGTTCACAGAGCCACTAATCAGATTTTACTATGAAAAAATACACAACTTAATCGCAGCTTTAATTGCACACTTCTATTTGCATTATTTATAAGCTCAGTACATGGAATGCTCAAAGGGATGATAGATAATTATACTTCAGTAAAGCAAAACTAAGATACGACTTTATACAGAGATAAAAGGCAAATATCCACAATGGAAGCACTATGTAAAGGAACTAGCTTTTCCTGTTAAATACAAGAACCCTTTTTGATAAGACTTGTATGACTTCCTATACAAGTCAGGTATACCCCAAATAACAAAGTTGCCTTCTGCCCTTTTCAGTATGTGTCACAACTCTTGTTTTCCACAGGGACAGTCACATAAACAGAAATCTCATTTTAGCATGTTGTGTAGGACAAGATTTTTAGTACAGAAATTCTGAAGCAAATCTTGTGCTTGAACCCGAGTCTGACAAGTAGCTGAACCTCTGCTTCTGGTGTGATACAGACTAAGCAATCACTCAGGCAGTTGCCTTAGCTGCAAGCACAGCTCAAACTCAGGGGGGCAGGCTCTGGTCCTGCATGTTATGCAGATTAAATACGCACAGTAAAACCCACTGACAACTTACACTCTGAGAAAGCATCTAAAATCAAAGGTAGTTAAATCATGACTTACTTATAAGTAGTTATCTAATTACTTATTATCTATTTCAGTAAACTATGTATGAAAATGGTCTTTCTTCTAGTTATGAGCCTGAAACAAAGCCTTGCTACATTCAAGAAAAAAAAAAAAAAAAAAACACACTCTGGACTGGTGAATGTAACTTCCTTCTTAAAGACAGGATTACAGAAAAACCTCCATCCTAAAGGTATCCTAGAAATTCTGGAGAGCAAGCAGGTAAATTTATTTATTGCAAGTACTGCATGCACAGAGACAGATGGACCAGAAAGCAGACTCAGGACAGTAAAATGATCACAAAGATGGACTTTAGAGCTAAATCAAACATTCTCCAAGCTCCCAGAACCTGACTGTGTGGAAGTTATCACAGCTCCACTGTAAGGATTTAACTGTGGTGGCCACCAAATCAAAAAGATCTCAAAGAAGCAAAGACATCTAGTACAATCCAGAATAACAAAAAACAACTGATCTCCTTATTGAAGTTAAGCTCACCTGCCTCGGGTCAGGTACTACCACGAACCATTGTGTGGCCTGCAAGTCCTGCAGCAGCCTAGCTGAACATCTACGAGCAGACATGTCTTTATGGACTCCTGGACAAAAACCATTTACTTTGGTACCCGATAAAAGCAGCTGCGCAGACTGACAATTCTGACAGTTCAAAACTATCCCCAACACCAGGTCAATTCTGTAATATCACCTCCTTTAAGCAATATGTGGAAATACTATGTATATATTTGCAGGTGAAAGCCTCTCCTTCCTTGCGCTCTCTGTAGTGCATCCTTGAGAGTCTTGCGGTCTCTGTGCAGAAGCAGGTGAGATATGCACTAGATTCCAGGAGNTTACTTTGGCACCCGATAAAAGCAGCTGCGCAGAATGACAATTCTGACAGTTCAAAGCTATCATCAGGTCAATTCTGTAATATCGCCTCCTTTAAGCAATACGTGGAAATACTATGTATATATTTGCAGGTGAAAGCCTCTCCTTCCTTGCGCTCTCTGTAGTGCATCCTTGAGAGTCTTGCGGTCTCTGTGCAGAAGCAGGTGAGATATGCACTAGATTCCAGGAGCCCTGACCATAAAGGGCGTAGAGAATATAGTCACAATGAACATCTAAAAGGTGCTGATTTAAAGAGAATCCTGAAAAGGCAATTTGGTTCAAATACACTAACAAGACAGCTGTTACAGGGCCAAGGCTACCAACTCCAAATGAGAACCCTGCAAGGAAACAGTTGGCAGTAACCGTGCTTCCTAAGCGGGGAAAAAACAAACCAAAGCAAAAAAATGAAGCACATACACCCACAAGCTAAGTCAAATCTGTGCCACAGAAGACTATAATTGTATATATTCAGCATTATGTAAGGCGATTCAGACAAAATCAGAGTTCAGAGATGTACTCAATCCTATATGCCTGTCACAAACTAACCACAGAAGAGGAACATCACCCAACACTGTTAAGGCTTAAAAGAACTTCAGTTCTTTTAGTGTATGGTCAAGCCAAGACCTGACTGGCCATGTGGAGTTTCACTGAAAACTCTTGATTTTTTATCCCACTTCAGCTAAGAAACTGGAGAGAGGAAGGAGAGGGAAAAAAAAAAAAAAAAAAAAAAAAAGGTAAGCAATGTTTAATTGCTATCATTTTCTACAAGACAAAGTTTTACTCAACTCTATTACTGACACGTAACTAACTATAATGCGTCAATGACAGCATTCAAGATAAATCTGAACTAACACACAGTAGAAATAACAGACCTCTGCTAGGGACTGCATTGTGTTAAGCCTGGTGTACTCTTTTTCCAGCATATCCAGCTTTTCCAATTTGGACTGGACGTGTGACTGATCAAGACGATCTCTTTCTAAGGTACCCTTGAAAAGAAGAAAACAGTAAAAATAAGGACAATAAAGGACACCTATAGGAAATTTTATGTCTGCAACGCAAAGGGGCAGCGCATATATATATATATATATATATATATATATATATATATTTTTTTTTAAGAAGTATTTCAGCCCTGGTTTAGCAAAAATACTCATAAAGAAAACCTCCAAAGATCTGGGAAGTACAAAAGGAAAAGGGAGTTTTCTTTCAATGGCACATGGCTACAGCACTTCAAGATGCAGATGAGCCACTGCAGTGAGCCAAACACAACCAACCAATAATCCTTGTAACAGCAAAGTGTACAATACTGTCTTAAGACACAGGCACACAGAAGGGGGAAAACACCCACATGCAGGTATGAAATTATCTACATGCAAGTACATAAAGGCCAGATCAATAATGGGCAGCTACACTTATTATGGTAACTACAAAAAATCATAACGTAGTTCATGACTTTTATAGACTTAAGCTCTAAACAGTCCTGAGAACATACCTGTTTCTCCAAGAGATGAGTCTTCTCATTTTCTGCATGCTGGATCATTTTTCTCATGTAGTCCAGCTGCTTTTCTAAAAGGCTGCAACGAGACTCAGCAGCTGCCAGCTGGGAAGCCAGTTCTGAAGAAAACAGAAGGCAGAAAAGGGAAATCAGACACTGCTCATTCCTGGGATTTCTTAGTGTTTTCAGTACAGCTCCAAAATAAGCCATAAAAAAGCCATTTAAAGAAGCTCATAAAAATCAAACACATTTTGCTTACATGCAAATCCCTAACAAGAAAGTATGTTTTTTAAAATGCTTTCTTCAAGCTTTGTGTGTCACTAAATGGAAAGCAGTGCTAAACAAAGTAATTTACAATTATGCAATTTTATGCACAGATAAAGCACGAGTTCCATCTAGAGAAACGTTCTGTGGTATTTACATAAAGTTTACAAACAACCTCGATTTTTCTTTGACACTTCAGTCTTGTCATGGTCTTTGTGTTGCATTTGTTCAGTTAGCACTTTTTTATAGTCTGCTGTTTCTCTGCTGAGGTGCTTCACATTCTCCTCTGCCTGAAGCCGTTCCAACTCTAGCCGACGAATTTTTTCCTGGAGATTCTTCAGAGCAGAAAATATTGCTGTAATTGAACATGTATCTTTTGTTAGTTGGTGATAAACAACCATTTCAGGAAAACGTTATGCTGAAAGCCTTTATAACAAGTAGGTTATACCAAGTAGCCAGAGTTTTCCTCATCACCATCCAGTGCTCCTCATGGGAATTAAAATACACTTCACCCTATATTGTAACTGATTCTAAAAATCATTTCAACTGTATTGATGCATTTGGAATAAATGCATCCATAGCTCATCATAATATAGGTAAATATAGGTAAAAAAAAAGAGTACATGTTCTCACTCACGTTATGGGAAGGAAACAAAAGGTCTCAACTGAAGATCTGCAAGTCGCAATCCTCTATTTGCTTAACAGAGGGTTATCTTCCCTCTCTAAGTGCACGCCAGCATGACAAACATGCAAACACAACATTCCCAGGAACTAGCACAGAGCAGGAAAAAGGGCAAAATTATCAGGGAATTTATTAACCTGCACAGCTGCTCTTTTTTGATTCTCTACTTTTGTTTTCACACCTGTGCTCCGTCCTGTCCTCTTAGACATGCAACTCCTTTGTGCCAAGCAACTTTCCCTCCTTCCATTCAATTCCTGCTCTAATGATTACTCAGTAAAACCACCACAGAAAAGGTAGTTGTAATAGCACTCGCATTAACTTACGATTAGACTATCTGCTGGTAATCCGGGATATTACATCTCACAGCTGCATTGTTTGATTTTCCAAAGAGAATCAGAACCATAAGCTCCTTCCTTACACAGTCCCAGTAAAGGGAAACACAAGAACATCTGTACTGAAGCTCATATAGGAGACTTATTTTTGAGGTCATGTTACCTTTCTGCTTAAAACCACTCCAGAGAAGGAAAGTGCCTTTATTACAGAACATATGAACATATGACCTGATACCTGTTCAGGCCTCAGATCACAAACAAAGGGAAAATAGCCCCTTTCAGTCAAAATGAGTTTTACAGAGTGTAAATTCATAGACTCATAATATCACAGGATCATAGACTATGGAAAAAAAAACTTCAAAATTGAGTGGAAGAGCAAACCACTATTATTATTATCGTATTAATTAAAGCATACAGTAAGGTAACTGGAAATCTACACAAAACCTAAGGCAACTGGTAAATCTACACTAAGGCAACTGAAAGCAAAGAGTATGTGACAGCAATCACAGGCTTAAGCAAAATTGTGGATAGTTGGTCTTTGTTCTCATCATGCCAAAAGTAGTAAGTGCAGCACCTTTTCATTATTTATATTTTTTTTTATCAGGATTCAGTTGACATGGGTACAACAAATAGCTCTGTAGCATAAGTCTTCAGGATAAATTAAAATCTCTATTGACAATAATGGCTAACAAATTACAGAAATGAAGCCAGCTGAGCAACAAACAGAGGATGGAACCCAACAGGATGCCAACTACTATTCAGGATGTAGAAACAAATGTGAAATAACAGATACAGTTAACAGTTAATTCTTATTAGAGTGTTAAAAGCATGTATGCTGACACACAAGCAATATAGAAAGACAAATCAAAATAAAGAGAATGTACTATACTCAATTTCAGTGTTTTTAAATATGATTTTACATAGGGGAGCAGGGGAGAAAGGCCTCCAATAACAATCAAATCTATGATTATCTCTTAAGTTAGTTCCCAAATCCTTACCTTTATCAAAATATGCACTTAAAAAAAAAAAAAAAGGACTCTTAAAACTTAAGCAAAAAAGGCAAGATACCTTATAAACTGTTGCATCTTATCTTTAGCATGTATTCATATTTGCCTTTTTCAATAGTGAAGACAGCTTAAAAATGTATAAAAATAATATAATTTACCAGTTATTCCTCTACAAGTACTTCTTTTGCAGTTAGTAAATTCCCTGCTCAAAAAAAAAAACAAAAAAAAAAACCAAAAAACAAAGTTGGATGTCAAAAGTTTCTCTGTTGAATCACAGAACACAACCTGCAAAAGTACACCTACATTGAATTCATAAGCCTTCCTTCCTGCTCAGCTAATGCTTATCTGTGCCACAAGGTTCTTTCAGCTCAGTATCAACAGCTCTCTCAGAGCTGATCATATTGTGCATGCCAGAGTATACACTACATCTTAAATGACATTTCAAGATTTCAGGTTTCACCTACTAGATGATTAACATGCAAATCTCTCATAATTCAGGAATGAATTAAATTATTAGGACACTTGAACCACACAAGCTGATTTTCTACTTAATCGGAGTTACATTAGGGTTCAGCTTAAGACTCATTTCTGCCCCAATAAGGAAGAAAACAGAAAGTTTTCCATAGCCTTAAGCTACCATGCAATTCCAGCCATAAGGAAATACTTTCACACTGACCCTGATCCAAAGGGTTCCCATGACAGAAAACAGTCCTGTTCTAACCCCCCCAATTCCCTTCACACCCTCCTGTACTTTGGAGGATGTCTCATTGCATGAAAAGTCAAATCACTAGAAAAAGAGAAAGCAAGAATATTTTGCCTATGTCTCTAGGCAAGATGAATCTTTTTACCTGGAGATGATGACCAGAAGTAGAATAGGAAAGGAGGGAGAAAGAAGAGACTAGAAATACAGAAAAGGAAATTGGAGCAATGTCTCCTGTCTGATTTCTGTGATAATGAACAGCCAGTTCAGCATTATGCTACATGATATTATTTTCTGTATGTTCCAAGAACTTCACTGGTAAATCTTGCCCCTCCACTTTTTGTACATGACAGGTCTTCCTATTTCATCAACATGAAACCTTCCTTTTGGTCCCAAGTCATTTGGGGAACTCAAGGTTCTTTATATCAAGCTCAGATATGAAATGATGAGAGGTGGGTTTGAAGGAAGAAGATGGAAGAAGGGGCAATGAAAACACAACTCAGTTTCAAAGAACTCAGCCAACATTACAGTCCGCACTACTAAAGGGAGTCATCAGCTTAGAGATCATAGAATGATCTTTTTAAGTAAGAGTAGTAATAAGGAAATAAAATACGTATTCCAGGGAGGCAAGAAAGGATGAAAAGATAATATCCTCTTCATAAATTATATCTGAGTCCTTGAATCAGGTGGCTGGGAAACAGGTGAGAAAATTTAGCTGAACTATTTGTTACCTCTGCTGTTACTTTCCGGATACGGAATGACAGGTTTCCGTGGGGAGCGCAGCAAATCAGAATTAATAAACGGCTTACAATTTGGATAATCTATAAACGAAGATGCAGAGAGTCCATCTGTGGCTGATGCAGATTTATAAATTTTGTGTAGATCACTCTGAAAAACAAAACAAAGTTTTTCTCAGAATATTTATTTCCCCATGACAACAAACAAGTAGAACTAGATTGAGCAATGCGAAGAAATGCCACTGCAGAAACTGTTATAGTACAAGGGTGATATTTCCTTCCTCACGGCCCTGGAGAGTGTCATTTCAAAACTTCAGCAAAAGTATCTCAGCTTCTTTACACTGGATTTAATCAGCACAACCTGCACAGAAAAGTAGCAAAAAGATCATGGCCAGGAAGAGGCCTCTACAGGCCTTGGAACAGCCAATGTATTACTGAGTCAATTTAAGATTATTCTCAAAAACGCAGCTGCAGAGACCACAGATGTCCAGACCGCCTCCACCTGCTTTCCAAAAGTCTGTGATATTTTGGATGGTGGGATGGCCAGAAGGAGCCACAGGGCACTGAATATGCAGTAGAAATACATGTAAGCAGGCAGCTCCTCAAGCTGCCCAAAAGTAAACATCATTTAAAGGCCAGAACAGCACAGAAAAAGTTTAAATAGAGGATGCAGAAACTAAATGCAGGTGCTTACTTTTCAGCTGAAGGCCCTTTATGTGGAGAAGGCCACTTGTTATTGCTCTGTTACATCTCTGATGCAGAAAAGATGATAAACTATGAAAATCTGCCCAGAGAGGTGTTAACCTCAGGATTACACCAAGCGCCTTGGAGTCCTGTCATTCACAGGACACCCCGAAACAAGATGCCCCTTTTAAAGGGGCTCAGAAGGAAAAAAAGTGCTCCATGTTTTCATTCTCATCACGCTTAACCTGACTAGCGGCGTGCACAGCAAAAGCAACAATAATTCATAAAGCAACTATAGCGGCAGCAAGACAGCAAAAAGGCGCCGAAGCGCCGCATGTCGCCGCGTTTATCGGTGCGAGCAGCACGGGGCCGAGGAGGGCTCGCAGCCTGCGCCCTCCCCGGCTGCCGCTGAGGGAGCCGCTCCCGGGCGAGCGGGGCGTCGCGGAGCCGCCCCAGGAGGGCTCCCAGCGGCCACCCCAGGGCTCGCAGGCGGCTCCGACGGGTCAGGGAGGGCCGAGAGCCAAGCGCCACCGCCGCTCCCCGAGAGGCACCCGGGGCCGCGCAGGCCTCACCGTGCGCTGGTAGTCGCCCCCCGCCGCCGCCGCCGCCATCTCGCGGGGCCGCTCGCGCTACCGCATGTCCCTTTAAGGCCGCAACGCCCGCGCCGCGGCGCCGCGCCTGCGCCGGGCCCGCGCCGCTTGACTGGCAGTGCGGATGGCCAATGAGGACGGAGGAGTAGCCCCAAGCCCCGCCCCGAGTGCTTCGTCGGGACAACGTCATAAACTCAGGTTTGAGTGACAAGCAGAGAGCCAATAAAAAGGAAAAACGCCGTTCTTTAACCAATAGAATGGGGAAGCTCAATTGAAGAGGCGGGACCTCCTGCCCCCAATTGCTCGCGTCGAGAGAAGGGGCCCGGGCGGAGCCAGCGGCATCCGCGAGCCGCGCAGGGCGCCCCCTGCGCACGCGCAGAGGGCACATAGCGGAAGAGGACGGTCTTTGTCAACATGAGCCCCCGAGCTGCAGCCAATGGGGGGGGCCGGGCTCGCCCAGGGCGCTCCAATCAGCGCGGCCGCCACGAGGCCGCCCAATGAGCGGGCAGCGCAGGGCGGCGCAGGCGCGTCCCGATTGGCCGCGGTCGGGGCGGCCATTGGGCGGCAGGTTTTGAAGGCAACTTTGGCGCGAGGCGCTGATTGGCTGCGGCGGGCG